>VZTO01025291.1:0-17500 GCA_013400615.1 Syrrhaptes paradoxus
GATTGAGGATTTCAGCAGTGTTCTTCCTGTGCTACCTTCCCATACCTGAATGAAAAACAAACACTGGATGACAGTTCCACATTTGCTGTTCACCTGGTAAAAGTTTTAGGGCATGGCGTCTATCTGCTGCAGTCTGAATGTGCGAAGTCAATATTAACATAAATACAAATGACTACTTCAGGCGCATACTTGGGGAAGTCAACATTTGATCATTGGTCTCTTGGCAAGGGGCTTTATTTCACCAGGCAGTAGATGGTTGCACCTTGTCTCTGCCATTCACCGTAATCGTCCAGGCTCAGGAGCCTTTTGTCACCATTCATAGTCAAGACACTTTTAGTCAAAACGTTGTCAACACACTTTTAAGAGACAGTTTATCCGATCTGATTTAGACATCTAATTAGGATTTAACAAATTATGCCACAGAAATGCCTATTTTTCTCCTTTGACTATGCTGGTAGCCTCCGATGAGTAGATCAGATACAGGTGTCTGTAGCACAGACTTTTTTGCGTTTGGTAGAGCATTTCCCCCATTCTATTTTTCTTTATTTGTTTTTCTTCTAAATAAATTACTGCTTATGAAATGAGACGGTCTTATTGTCGATAGAGCTTTACCTCTTTAAACACTGAACATATTAGACTGCATTCTACATAGTCAAACACTCTCTGTTTAGATTGCATAAATTCTGTTATAGAAGTCTCTCTGCTCATGGAGAGAATAATTAATACCGTTTCCGTTTTCTACTTTTTTGTTAGTGTTTCTCATTAGGTGAAGGCAAGCAACTAGTTCCAGTTGGGATATGATGTGCTGGTGATGTGGCATCTATCCTATAGCATTAAGACTAAGAAATATTAATTCTACATGGGCTTATAGGCATCCATGAAGCTTCAGACCAGTTGTCATCTAAATACTGAAATGGATTTGGTAAAGGTGAATTGTTTAGTATTCTATCATAAACACTTTAGCCATCACTTCAGGGGTTTGAGCACCTCCCCTATGAGGACAGGCTGAGAGAGTTGGGGTTGTTCAGCCTGGAGAAGAGAAGGCTCCAGGGAGACCTTATAGCATCCTTCCAGTACTTAAACCAGGCTGCACGAGAGCTGGGGAGGCACTCTGCATCAGGGAGTGTAGAGATAGGATGAGGGGTAATGGTTTTAAGCTGAGAGATGGCAGATTTAGATTAGATATTAGGAAGAAATTTTTTCCTGTGCGGGTGGTGAGGCACTGGAACAGGTTGTCCAGAGAAGCTGTGGATGCCCCATCCCTGGAGGGGTTCAAGGCCAGGCTGGATGAGGCTTTGGGCAACCTGGGCTAGTGGAGGGTGTCCCTGCCCATGGCAGGGGGGTTGGGACTTGATCTTTAATTTCCCTTCCAACCCAAACCATTCTGTGATTCTACGATTCTATGATTCTCCCATTATTTTAAGTCTCACAATATGATCTTCTGCTGTCTTTTTCTATTAAAAATCTAAAATGCAGCAGTCTCTCTTTTTTTTTTTTTTGGTAGGAAAATTTTATCTATTATTTTCCCCAGTGGTCATTTTTGTTAGACTGATGTTTTCTTGTTTATTCATCTTTCAAACTACATGTTTGGCTCCCTTGTTAGGTAGGATTCTGATTATTTCTGTATTTCATCTTCTGCAAATGTCTATAGCATCTAACAGTTTGACTGGACTTCTTAGTTTTAATTTTACACACTGTTTCTTTGAATACAACCAAATCATAGAATCACAGAATGGTTTGGGTTGGAAGGGACTTTAAAGATCATCCAGTTCCAACCCCCCTACCATGGGCAGGGACACCCTCCACTAGCCCAGGTTGCCCAAAGCCTCATCCAGCCTGGCCTTGAACCCCTCCAGGGATGGGGCATCCACAGCTTTCTTTAGTTCAGATTCATTGTGTTCCTTGTGTTCTTGAAATTGCTTTTCATCGTTTCAGGTATAGAAGTGCCAATAAGACACGTTCTAGATATTTGGTTTTGCACATTGCATGTGTCTGTTTATCCATGCATATACACAAGCGTATGTTACATAAGCAGGTATCATATACAGTATTGTACAGGTGATAAACTGCAGGGTTGTCTGTCTTGAACTTTCCTAAGCTGAACTTTGTTACTCTCTTTCCTTCTGTCACCACAAACCTCTGCTGTTAATTCTAACAATAATATCACAAGGTATTATTTTCTGTTTTCTCCTTCCTTTTTCTTTTGCATGTCAGTTCTTTTCCCAAAAGCACAGTGACTTGTAGGCCAGAGGAGGAAATTAGTGGCAAAATTAGCGAACAAATTCACTATCTTCCCACTTACTGAAGCCAACAGTAGGATCTTTGTATCACAGGTTAAGAGATACCAGCTGCCTAGTAGATCACATACTTGATTTACTCCCTGGGAGGTTAAATGCAATAGATTTTCCAGCTACAGTAATCGTATGCATACAAAATAATTTAAAAGTTATTTTGGTGTTTCTAAGATGTTATCAGACTCCCTCAGAGGAACATAATTAAAGAATTAACTTCATAGAAAGGAAAAAAAGCTCTGTGATGCATTTTAACCCATTACTGAAGATTTTTAAACTAGCTTTTCTTTTGTATAATTGACATTTCCTACATACATGATGATGTGATGTTGTGTAAAGGTTTTATTCTAGGTTTGGGAGAACCTGCATAAATCACGTATGGTTTTACCATTTGTGAAAAACGTGGCAGCTCCAAACTCATGCCAATGAAGCCATCATATTATCATATCGTGTATATAACATACAAACACACTTATAATGAAGTAGAGGAATAATACTGGAAAACTCTTTCTTTCAGGCTTGAAAAATGACCTAAAAAGTAAAGGTCACTTTTCACGCCTTGGGAAAAATAGATCAGGAAATTAAAACTCCTTAAACTTTAAAATGTATTTTAATGTGCTGCAGCTTCAGTTACCCTCAGCTGAAGCTTCTCTATTTTAGCTTACAGGGTCTTGTGACCTCAGCCCATAACAGAGTTTCAGCAGTAATAGCGACAGACATCTTGGATAAATGTAAGTGAAATTTTTCCTCATTTCTATAGTTTATGTCCCTCACATTCGCTTTTGGAGTTTTGTTTTTCACTCAGGATGTAGACAGTAATCCTGGCAACACCTCTGTTGGGTGCCAAGTAGCACGATGGACACAAAGTAGGAGTAACACAACCGAGTGGGATTCTTGCCTTTTAAATACTGTGGTATCAGACTCGTCTTGTGCTTTTGAAATGCCCGTATGTTGGCTGTGCAAACTTTATTTNTGATGGACACAAAGTAGCAGTAACACATAGAATCATAGAATCGTAGAATGGTTTGGGTTGGAAGGGACCTTAAAGATCATCAAGTTCCAACCCCCCTGCCATGGGCAGGGACACAACACAACCAAGTGGGATTCTTGCCTTTTAAATACTGTGGTATCAGACTCGTCTTGTGCTTTTGAAATGCCCGTATGTTGGCTGTGCAAACTTTATTTTGCCTGCAGCTATCGTGATGGTAGTTTTCATTGTCAACCATGATTGATCTACAAAGAGAGAAATAGCACAAAAAGACTTTGGCCATGTAATCTTGTTTTAGCTGATGCTAAGGATGAAATCTAGGAGAATTTGGAAAAATATTTTTCTAAGAAAACGTTTACTTTCTTCAATCAGCTTTACGGTCTCAGTTCTGCTTCAGGTCAGATTGCGGTAGTCCGTTCCCAAGCTTAGCAGTGTGTTCACTATCTATTGCACAAATCTGGGGCTGGAGCTTGAAAAGTGTACACTTCATACGTACTGCCTGGGGAACGAGTTCCAGACGTGTGAGAGAAAGAATGAAGGTCATCTGCCCACTGTTGGTTTCTGAGGAGTACCAAGTGCCACAGAGGCTGTTGGAGTCAATGTCTTCAGCAATTGTCACTTTGTTGTGATGGTGGTGGTCACTCTATGGTCCTAATACAAACACAAGAAAATAGAAATACAGTTATTCTTTCAGAAAATCATGTCCTGTATGCTGATAGCTTAAGAAACTAACATTTGGTGGTAACATACAAAAGATACCTGGACCTAGGTCTTGTTTGGTGTTTCATCCTGCATTGGCCTTTGTCTGAATACACCATTTGTGGACAATGTGGCATCCTTGATCTGTTGAATCATAATGCCACACCTCCATCTTCTATTTGTTCTTATATGTGAATATGTGTGTAACATAGGGACATAGCTAAAATTCCAGGTTTTTATTTACGTGTAAAGGCCATGGTTGCGTTGCAGCACTGTAGCTACAGTGGTACCTTCTTTGTGGCCTTGGCTAGCTAAACACACGGTTGTTCAAGTGCAGCCTGTTCTCTTCCTGTGGTTCCGTAGGATGTATCCATTGATTATTCTATGAAATGAAAGGCGTCACGTATGCAGTTAAGGCTGAAACTATCCGAAGTCAAACTGCCTCCATCCCTCTTGCAAACATGTAATTCAAGGACAGATAAGGGGCAGTCTTGGTGTTTCACCTGCAGGCCTGCTGTCAACTTCAAAAGGCATTAGGGTTCAGCTTTTCTTGCAACTATATCATTATATTAGTATGTCTGTAATGGGTGTGAGACCAAATCATGTACAGTGTGGTCTAGAAGGGGAGAGAGAGCAGAGGAATGTACATGGAAACCAGTTTGTGATTATCTTGAATTTCTGTGTGTCTCGAACTTTGGTGTGCCATCTGGGTGGGAAGGTGGGCGTTGTTATCGGCTACATGCAGAAATCAAGTAGTAAAAGAAATTGCATGCCCAGAGTCTCTTCTTTTTTACTAAAACTATACGAATGAGAAAAAAAGATGTAAGAAATGTTAGCTTGGCTACCAATTACTAAGCAGGAATGTACTGGATCATGAAGAATGATTCCTAAAATTTCTTTGAGGAAACAGATTTAGTTGCAAACCCTGAGGAGCAGTGTCCTCAAGGATGAAGTTGTTTTATACTAATTACCATAAATATTAATTTAATTTCAAAAGAAGAGAAGGTGTTCTTACATTTGTCATTGCACGACCGAGTTAATGAAAGACCTTTGAAACCACTGCCAATAGGAAGGATGTATAGGTTTGGAATGTGTGTGACTATAAACTAGATCAATTTGTGAAGGATTTCATTAAAGCAGCACTGTAGTGATAGCAGTTTCAAAACCAGCCGTATCTATATGCTTGTCAAACACTAGTTATTTTCTTGGAGTCGTGTATGCCAGCATNGTTACTAAGCAAGAATGTACTGAATCACGAAGAATGAGTCCTAAAATTTCTCTGAGGAAACAGATTTAGTTGGCAAACCCTGAGGACCAGTGTCCTCAAGGATGAAGTTGTTTTATACTAATTACCATAAATATTAATTTAATTTCAAAAGAAGAGAAGGTGTTCTTACATTTGTCATTGCACGACCGAGTTAATGAAAGACCTTTGAAACCACTGCCAATAGGAAGGATGTATAGGTTTGGAATGTGTGTGACTATAAACTAGATCAATTTGTGAAGGATTTCATTAAAGCAGCACTGTAGTGATAGCAGTTTCAAAACCAGCCGTATCTATATGCTTGTCAAACACTAGTTATTTTCTTGGAGTCGTGTATGCCAGCATAAATTCATTGCCGCTACAAGCTCAGTCCCGTGTTTGTTATCTTCCTGATGCTGTGGTTTATGTGACATCTCTGTCCCATTAAGTCATAGGATCCTTTCATACAGGAATGATCCCCTGCTTTGATAACTGTCGCAGTCTTGTGACAACATCAAGATTGTTGAATTAATAGAATGATAATGTGATTCCATATGTCTTGTTAAAACAATATTCCCTTGATAATGGATGGTTAAAGTGTGGTTTATTTCCTGGTTTGGTTATTTATGTGGCTCTTTCAGTCTTTGAGCAGGGAAGACAGACAAAAATTAAGAGGATGTGTTTATATACGCCAAACTTTGATTTTTTTACCAGAATATGCAGCATGTTTAACATTTTGTGTGTATACATATGATGTGTAAAATATGCATATATAAATACATACATATGTCTAAGTGCAATGTTGGATCTTATAGATATCTCATTATTTAACACTTCAATATGTTAAACGAGGACTTTGAAACAAAGCAATTTGTGAAAATATGTTACAGGAAGTGTGGTACAGCATGCTCAGAGTTTGTGCGATGNTAGGAAGTGTGGTAGAAGGTATGTTATAGAAAGCATGCTCAGAGTTTGTGCGATGTGAAAAGCTTGCTGTGAAATGGTTTAAGATGTTCAAAAGCCAGATGCTCGCAAATCCAGCCTCCTAATCCCTTTGGCCACGTAGATGTAACATTACGTACTTTCTATGTGATACAAACTTCTAGAATTTCAGTTTCTCTTTTATGTCAAGCTATCATGTTTCCAGAAGTCTAGCTAGTGAAGAGTCATTTGTGCTCCTTAGTAAAAAGTATGAACTACCTCGGGGGATTTTGTGGAGATACTGAAGTAGTGAAGGTACTGGTGGTGTTGCAGTCCTGCGTGTCTAGTTGTGTTGGGTTTCTTCACTATTGTCTTTGCATCCTCACTGTATGAAAAACAGAGAAATGTTAGACACTTCCTAAGGAACTGAAATCCATTCCCGCAGTATATATTACTGCAAATGGAAATTTTATTCAGCATGCAACCTCCTTCCTCTCAATGCTCCTTGCGCAGTGAAGTCTGTACAGTTGGAGGGATTTGGGGGTTGTGGAGATGGTTTTTCAAAGCTGTGTGCACTCAGATTTCGCGCTGGGTTCATTTCCAAAACCCACACATTGTGCCCTCACCTGTGAAGAAATGGAGAGATTATAATCATTCATTTCTCAGTGCCTTTGCATCTTAAATTGGGAGATGTGCTTCGATTTCGTTCAAAATTAATTCATTAAAAAATTTCTTAAAGATGTCTTACCTTTAGCAAAACTTAGCAAGAGCGTAGCTTCCGCCACTCTAACAAGCTTGCTGTCCAGGAACCCCAATAACGACTGGGTCATTGCTGCTGCCTACAAGCAGATAGAGAGACAGATAAATGAATACATATCCCTTTTTAGGCAGCCCCCTAAAGCTTTGCTTCTTCCCCAAGAGCAGGTAAATAGTTTAAACCTCTTCAGCAACTCCATAAACAAGAGGATGCCAACAGCGTGTCCCCTGCTCTGTCACCTGCATGTTTTGTCTGTCTTCTCCTTCCTTGTGTAAATCCAGCTCGAATTTCCTTTTGTTGGCACTGTTTGATATTTGTATAGTGTTCATGAAGTTTATAGAGAAAATAAAGATATCTATCATTAACAACTCGGTAATAACCCTTTCCTGCTCTTTTTAATCAAGTCAACTGTACAGACCTCTCCTTTTCTTAAATCTTTTTTTTCCTAGCCTTTGTTGTGACATGTAACTGAGGCTGAATACCCATAATTTACAAAACTCTTCCAATTAAATAAGCTGAGTTTTCTTTACCACTTTGGTAGAATTACTTTTTTGGCCTCTGTAGGGTTTGTCATTGGGAATAGGAACTATCCCACTGTAAATAACCAAAAATTTAGTGGAAAATGTGAAATATTTTAGCCATAGCAATAGAATTGGTCCAACATTGAATATTTCATTAGAGCTTCATTAAATATTCATTTAGGACACTTTTAATTATGGCTTTTCAGTACTCAAATGCTCTGAAATTTGTCACATTACTTTTGTATCAAAAAAAAATTTTGAGGAAGCTGAAGCTGTCTTACATTTTCAAAACAACATTCTTAATATTAGTTTGTACATAATGTCAGTCAGGTTCATCTCAAAGCAAAACGGGAATTTTGACATTTTCTTCACTAATATTTTTTATAAATAAATATTATAAAAGTTATATTTTAAATAAAAAAAATCTGGATTGCTCCTAAGCAATATTTTTAATTTTCAGAATTGGTTGTGGATCAAACAAGCTCCTTTTCGTACTGTTGGTCGTCGCTCGTTTTTTGTATTTCAGAACTGTGTTGGTTTGCTGCATATTTGGGCAAGAGGGAAACGTTGCTGTACCACCTGCAAACCTGAGCTGTCCTTTTAGTCTTGGTTTATGAATTGCTGTAGTTTTGAACTTGCTTGCACTTACAGGTGCAGAATAATTTTTCAGTTATTTGCTTTAATTCAAAGGCAGGTCTCAGTGTTTTTGAACAGTTTTGTAGAAGGTGGAACATGGTTTTTTTCTTAGGAGTGCTGTAAACACTGTATATTTGTGAACTGTAATTCTGTCTTTTGTTAAAAGGAGAATATTCTAGGTCATACGGTATTTAAATGAATACTTCTGGACTTCGGTCAGCCCAGGTCTTGCAATGACCTTCATTCCCTAGGGGCAGTTCAGATCGGTACTGATGTCAGAGTTGGGTCAGGTATTTAAGTACAAATGTGCATTTCCATGTGTTTGTAACCATTTCATTTGTTTTTACCATTCCGTTACAAAATACTAATTTTGTCAGTAAATGGCATTATTTTTTTCATCATTGATTCTATCTTTGCAAATCACTGACAGATTTTTGTGCTCAGAAGTACCTGTCTACAAATAATAATTGGCTTTAATTGATGCAAAGGTTTGTTTTAAATGTCCAGTAACTTCTAGAAAATAAGCAAAGTGCAAAAGTGCTGGAATAGGCTGCTGGGGGTGTAGCGGAATCTCCTTGCTTAAAGTTTGTAAAAAAATTTTGGACAAATGTCTGTTGGAAAGAAAACAGTTCATTTTGCTTTTGAAGGGAGTGACGGGTTAGCTCACTTGCCAAGGTGTCTTCTTTTTATTCTGTGGTTTGCATAATGCTTTTTTAAGAATAAATACTTTTATTTTAGCTTATTTCCTTTAACGAAATGAGTTCAAATTAGATTGCTAATCACTGGTTACAGCGATTGTGCCGATGTGTGTGTTTAGTTGGTGAGGTTTTTTTATGATTAATCCAAATAGTATGAAAAAGATCTATTACTCTTAGTATCTGAATATGATAATCTGGGTAGTTTCTAAAATTAAATAAAAGTGAGAGGCAAATAGAAGTTTGTTCAGAAAACACTTTTTGACAGAAGTCTGTGGCTTAAATCTTGCAGAAGGTTCTGCACTTATTTCAAGTTTACACTATGATGTAACTAATACTGAATTTTCATAGGATCAAAGCTTTGTGGCTAATTGGTTTTGTGTCTAGAGAGCGAAATAAAAAAAAATCTTGTGAATCTGTAATTTTCAGTGGAACAGTGCTTGGAGAGCTTTGGAAAGTACTGTTTCGTTAAGTGCTGGTCACATTTAGGAAAAGAAATTTTGAGCAACAAATTTAAAGAAAATAAGGGCTTAAAAGCTTGTTATTTTCAAAACTATCACTGGTTGCTCTCTGAGGTGTGAGAGGGTCAAATTCCTCCTGGGTCAGCCTGGGTGCCGGGAGAAGAGCCGCTGTCCGGCTGCTCCGGGAGCTGGGGCTGCCGTTGGCACCCGCTAGCCCAGTGCATGGAGTGATGGTATTGACCTGGGGCTGGATATCTGGGAGAAAAGACGGAATTCCTGGAGCCTGCTGGTTAGCCAGCACTGCCAACACGTGACACTTTTGAATGCAGGTCCCCACCATGGCTTCAGACCCTGTCCAGGTTCTCCGTCACTGGGGGAAGGGGACCTGGGACATGACCCTGGCCATCTCCGCCTTTAAAGGAAATGCATTAAAACCCACTTTTGTGTCCTTCCTAAGGACTCAATATTTCCAGTTGAAGAAGTGTCAAAATATTTTATTTTTTTCCTATCTGCTTGTCAGCACTAATTTTTTTTTTTTTTAGCAATATGCATTTAGTATGGTTTGCAGTAATTTAAACTTCGGGTGTTGTTTCCTATGGCACTTGGCTTGAAGCGTGCTGCTTCTGTTTCTGACTGAAAGGATTTGTGAGCCCAAAACGCTTTTCTCTCCTGGCAGGCCTGTTAAAGCTCTTCATTTCCCAGCAAATGTTGCATCATAAGAACTTAAAAAATATACATTCTGTATATAGCCCTGGGAATGCTGTGTGTTTTTTCTGACAAGAAGCCTCCAATATCTTACAATTTTTTTTTGAAAGATAATACTTTTGTTTTATAAATGTGTAGTGACGTGCTTAACAAAAATATATTATTCAAGAAATATCAACAACATTTTAAGGTAAGTTAATGAAGATACATTCAAACATTGCAACGATCAAACTATTACCTGTACAGAAGACTGAAGAAAATATGTTGCTAGGTGCTGCACCATTTTTGTGATTCCTCTTGAGAATGAGTTAGCTAAAATGAAGGTATTCTGCCAGCTTTCTGTAAAGATCCGTGCTTAAAAATGATTAATTTTATAGCATGTATTTTCTGTTTATGTGCCTGTCAGTTTTAAACAGCTTTTTATATGCAAATGCGTGGTGACAGTTCTATATTCTGTGTCATTTCTTCACTAGAGTTTTTCATGCCATTGGAATAATCCCTGAACAGATATTTATAGAGTTTTTACTGTTATTTTGACAAATCAGACGTTGTTATTACAATGATAAAAGAAAGTAATTTTAATACTTTTTGCACTGGAAGTTCTAAACTTTTTAAAAATTATGTATGTTTCCTAGTTCTATTTTAGTAAACCTTTTACAGAAATTGGGTCTTTTTAGTTCCATTTTTTATGATAAGAAAAATCTGTTCTTGGAACTTGTTTCTAAACAACTGTATCGCTAAAGATCCATGGCTCCTTCTGTCATTTTATTGTGTGTGTCTGGATCAAGTTCCAATAAGTTAATTCATGAATATGAGGCTCCACCAGTACTAAATTTCACTCCCATTAGAGATGGCTAGTTTTGCCATAATTGTCAATATAAATAAACTCAGGCTTATTGTCCCAAAGTTTTGTAGTTTGGAAAAGCTGTTTCCTTACTGCAGGCGGTGTGCTGGCAAGGTGAGGAGTTGGGAGTGTTTTTCGGGTGAACGATCCCACATTTGGGACAACGGGAGGGTTTCAGCTGTGCTGTCTGTTGCTGTGCATGCCTGTGCTCTGGCTGAAAACTGGGATTTCTAAAGAAAACTGTAATTTTGCCTCATCTCTAAGTAACACTTCTTATTTTGATGCTAACCCTAGGCATTAATTTCCAGTAAAAGCAGAGACTGAGGAAACCAAACACACTGTTTATGGTCTTGAACAAAAAAAGTCATTGGCAGGTGACACAGAAAGACAGTGAAAGGACAGAGACACTGACCTGTGTCTAATGAAGGAGCTGACACTTAAGTAAATGGAAGGTGCTTAAATATATCCTGTGCGCTGGCAGACTCCCAGGACTGCTGATGGAAGCGTGTCTGGGGAAAGAGCAGAAACTGCAGCTTTGAGCTGTGCTGTGGGAGCGGGAGCGGGGACTGGCCGCAGGGCTGCTGGGGATCACCAAAGGATTCCAGCTGCCGAAGCCACGGACGGGTTTTAAATCTCTCCTTGTCAGATGTTGTGAAACTATATTTACTCCAGTTTATTTGCAAGATTTCTGTGTTCTTTTCAGGATGTCTCTGTGTTAAAGGAATTACTGGTGCAAATCCTCTGCTGTTCAAGTTGCATGGGACAGTTCTTCTGCCACTGTCACCCAGGGATGCCTTTTGAATGAGCAGTCAAAAAGTCCAGATTAATTTTACCTAACCTAAGGCATTTCACTTTAGATACCCCTGTTAGAAGCAGAGTCAGTCTAACCTGTGTCTGTAGTGCGAAAGAGAGGCAGATGTAGGCAATTCTGGTTTTACATGGGCTGGATTAGTCCTTGGTTTTGCACATTGTCTTCTCTTGCCTATAGGAAGTGTCCAGGTCAAGCAGATGTATCAATAAGATGCTTAGGATGATATGGTGCAAACCTGGCCTAGGAGTCACTGGTTCATGCTAAGATGCTATGAAATTATTAAAGGTTATTGCCAGGCTCAGGTACCTAACAGATTGCTTCGTAATTGCAGTCCTCCAACACTGCATTTGTTGCACAGTTAGGTGTTTGCATGAGCAAACAGCAAGACAAAATCGGACATACAGAGGTGTCCAATCTGTACGTGAACGTGGCTGTATTTTATATAGAGCAGGAAAATTTCCAATTGTCTCATTCACACGACACATCACAAGGACAGGAGATGCTTCGGTGGTTTCCAGTTGGCTGGGATATTAAAGCAAAGCAAAGTTAGGTGCATGTGCAATGCCTATGCCTATGCAAAGCAGGTGTTTATGAAGCGAGTAGCAGATGATTATGCACATCGCAGTGTGTATACAGGCATCAGATCTGAGGTTCTTGAAGCTTTTGAGAATTTTCAGCCTGAGGAATTAACACTAGGGTGTCTTCAGGATACTTTTGTGCCTTCATGATCCTGGTTAGAGTGGTCCCCATGAGGCCTTTGGGTGTACTCCCTTCCTTAGCAGGAGTCAATATGGTAAAAAGTATATTAGAGGTTTGAGAAAATAGGACATTGTGGCTTTAACGTTATTATGTTGGTAGAATCTGGACTGCTCTATGGCTGCTGTTTGTCAAATGGAAACTAGGGATTATCTTAGTCCTTCTTTTGGCTGTCCTTATAGCTCATGTTCAATGGGAATATACTTTCCATATTTTCTCCAAACTTTTTAAGAGCATTTTTTAAAATACATCCATGTAATTAAAAAAAACCCCACAAACACAAACAAAAAAACCCAAACTGCAAAGCCTGCACCAAACGTTGTACGTTGTGTGATTTATTTTCCTTTTAAAAAATCCTGTAGATGCTTTTTATCTGGGACTGTTTCTTACAAAAGAAGTATGAAGCCCATGTATTAATTCACTAAAGACCCATTAATCCATTTTCCTCCTGTCCAAGAAACCCCACCTTTCTGTTATACAACCCAAAGGCACATGAACAGTGCAAGTGCTGACAAATCTTTCTGAACTCTGCAGCACTGGTTTTCAAATTTTAACTACTGATGGGCTGTTTTGAAAATGCTATAGAAAGTTCAGATTTACAGGTACACAGAAATTGTACTTTTCTATCTGAAACTGTTCTTAACTGGGGTTCTTATGCCTTATGTGCCAGGGTTACAAGGAAGAGCAGCTCTGTAACGTGCACACTGGACACGGTTTATGCCCAGAGTCTGGTATGTGAACTGGAGATAAAAATTATATTCTGCCACTGGGTCCCATACAAAGTTATCTTTGTTTTGCTGTTGGTGACAGTTGCACATTGTTGCTTGAGGAATGAAAAAACAAAAAGGATTAAATTTCAAGGCTAGTAAAAATGTGTTTTTAAATACTCATTTTTAATAAATATTTCTTAATTTCTAATTGATCCCATGATTAGCCACAGAACATATAAGCAAGCTCTAATGTGCAAATTTAGGCACAGTGTGGCCAGACTTTCCGTGGGCGTAACAGCAGCTGGAGAAAGCCCTGTCTGCGGCTGTTGTCAATAAGCCAGTTTTTCTAAGTGTCATACACGTGAAAATTGCAGTGAGAAGGTAAGGTCTCATCAGTCCTCCAGGGGAAGCTGCATTCTGCACCGTGCAGCCCTATAACTTGTGTAACACTTATAAAAGGGCAGCTGCAGCATGTGTTGAGCCTGACTCTTAGTTTATTAATATAATTTTCCACTGGGATTGTGCTGTTGACTTCAATGGCCCTTTAGTACACTGTGCTTACATGGATATAAACAAGAGAAGAATCTGCCCAGAATGTGTCCCACTGTATGCATGGAATCAGATTGTCAACATTCAACTCCTATACATGCAACAGATTAGAGGTCTGAAAGGTTGCTGTGTCTGTTCTTGTTCTGAAGAGTGCAGGAGACACCGGAGTGCCACAGTGCACAAAAACCCGTCAACCTGCACAGGTTTGAGAATCTGGTGCTTGTGCGTGTGTGCTTAAATGGGACTGGGGCTTGGGGGTTCTCTAGCTTTGAAGATCGTACTACATAGATGCTGATCATAGAATCATAGAATCATAGAATAGTTTGGGTTGGAAGGGACCTTAAAGATCATCAAGTTCCAACCCCCCTGCCATGGGCAGGGACACCCTCCACTAGCCCAGGTTGCCCAAAGCCTCATCCAGCCTGGCCTTGAACCCCTCCAGGGATGGGGCATCCACAACCTCCCTGGGGAACCTGTTCCAGTGTCTCACCGCCCTCATAGTGAAAAATTTCTTCCTAATGTCTAGTCTAAATTTACCCTCTTTTAGCTTATGATCATGCATGTTCAAATAATCACAACTTCCCTAATTAAAAAATAGACCCTGATTCATTCTCCCATTTTTGGCACCAGTTGAAATGCCTTATTTTGGTCACCTGAGGTTCCTTGCCTGGTTGGTGAAAGCCAAGATTGCAAATATTCAAGATCTAGTTGGGCTGATTTTTTTTCTGATTGTGTTTCTTTTTGTGTTTAGTATTTGAAGACTTTTCTTTGGGAAAATGGAGTTGCCTCCGTTTCGTATCCACAAGAATGGTTCCACACCCTTCTGCTTTTAGCCAGAACAAGGCAACAGAAGAGTTGTTCTGCTGAGCGAGGAAAGATATTTCTCTTGGCTAGTCTTTACTTCCTCTTAAACAGAAACTCTTGGAGGGGGTTAGAGCAATTATCCACTTCTTGAAGACCTGGGAATACAGATGAGAGCCTTCAGCCCATCAGATGTTTTGCAGGATAACAAAAACGCAAATGTAGTAAACTTTCAGGTGGTAGTAGTTGAGGTATCTTGGGATGGGGTTTGATTTGGGTGTGTGAGGAAGAAGTATTTCAACTGGTTTGGGTAAATTTTGCTGGAGATTTAGAATATCGAATTATATCACTCGAAAATATAGTGTTCTATTTTTGGTTTTAAAAAAAAAAAACAAACAACAATGGAAACCCAAGTCAGCCAAGGTCAGCAGTTCTCAAATTTTCTAAGACTCTCTTGTGTGTATTAAGAATTGAAACAGCAACAATAAAATAATCCCCTAATTTAGCACAATGTACTGATTTTCTCAAACAGTTATGTAAGATAAATAAAACATTTTAACTGATAGCTGTTTATGTAAATGCTAATTGTGGGTAGTACAATTCTGGTTTGAACACATAGAGAGTATCTCATGCACTTGCACTTTAACAATAATTTTGGTGGCTCTGAATGGCTCTGCATGGGTGGTTCTCTGCTTCTTCACTGCTGTGGCATTCGGTCACACAGCAGTTTTGTGCTGCAGTGGAAAGGAAGGGAAGTGTTCTCATTACCCAGTGTTGTTACGTGCCTCCATCGGGAGGTTCTTCACGTGGTTCATGGAGAGGAAGCTCTCACGAAGAACAATTCAGAATTCAGAACAGACCTCAATTTATTCTGTCTGAATTTCCATCTAAAGGAGCTTCTCTCGTTCTGACTTAACAGTATAAATAGCCACTCCTCCTAACTGAGACTGTTGAAGTCACAAGCTCTGGTTTGCCTGGCTGCAGGCAGTCTGCGTACTTGCTGACATTGTCGTGTAACGGGGAAGCAGTGCGGATGGATCTGGTTTTCTCATACGCAAATAGTGCGATGCTCTCAGAGAGCTGGCTTAGTCTGTAAGCCATGCAGTCCTTTCAAGAAACACTTAACTTGTAGTTCATTATGATGGTAATTTTTAATAAAGACTGTAGCTCATTAGAAACTGGACAGAAACTTGTGATATTATCGACCATCAGTTAGTTTCAGCCGGCAATAGCTCCTGGGTGTCATTGACCTGGGGCAAGCTTGTCCCGTTGCCCTGGAGCTTCATATCCCGTTACTCACATCTCAAATCCATAAAGCTTTAGATAATTGTTCTTGAAACACTTTCAAACAGAGAAATAAGTTTAAATTTCTGTTTTAATTCTTGTTCCTATAGTATTTGAAGTGCATGTATCCATGAAGAGCCATCGGTGAACACGTGAATCAGATACAAGGTTTTGTACCCCTGACTTTGTATGGGCAGTGTTGTCAGATGGAGAAAAGACAGACTGTCTTGGACACAATTAGCGTGTTTTGACACTGGAAATACAATGAAAGGGGGTGCTAGTAGTCTTTGATTTTTTTGCTTATCCAGTTCAGGGTTTTTTACACTTGAATCTTCCAGCATTCGTGTGTCTGTTCGTTACGGCTCTCCCTCGGCCAGGGTGGGATGCATTGGGCAAGTGGAGTGTTAGAACTGGCTTGGAAAGTGCAATTTGCTGTAAAGTACTAGGTGAGAACACAGGTTTTGAAATCCATTAATCTGCACCAGTGAGGTTTTTCCTGGAGAACCTTTATGTACACTGACCATGGCTTGAAAAATGATATCACAAAATCAGAATGTTTTTTTGCTCAGTTATAGTATTATATCCAGTGTAGCAGGAAATGGTTTTGCATGACAGTACACATGTAAATGTCAATGCATATGTCATTTACAGTGCCTCCGAGTGTTCTGTGAGATTCACAGTGATCACGTTGTAGAAAACTGTCTCTGTTACACTAAATAAAATGCGGTTAGTAAAAATTGCTAGCAATTTTTTTCTAGACATACAATGGCACGGTAAGAATACAAAACAAAACCACCAGAAACAAACCATTTCTCAAGCGGTAATATCCACCGGACAAGTGATCTAAATTGCTGGAACAGGGAGAGTTCATCACTGCACTGCGAAAGAACTTGAAATATAACCTAAAAGAAAGTGAAATACTGGTTCCAAGGTTTGAAATAACAGCAACAAATTTACCTACAGACAGAAGATGCATGGAAGCAATAAACGAATTATACAAGTCTTACACGTGCAATCTGATTATTCTGACCAAAGTGTTAATTGGATCCTAACTGCCAGATCTGATATCTGTAGTCTTGTAGTGGGAACCTTTCAAAGTGATGAACTGTAATTCACTGAGCTGCTTGAAGCACTTGTAATTTACTGCATGTCATGCTATGAAGAGCCTGACCTAATGGACTTCACATTACCTGTGACGCTGGAAACCTTTCAGTGAAACTAGTTGGTAAAAAGTAATAGTGGGAGTCTGTTCAGAAAGAGGGAACAAAACTGCATTTTAAACACTGTTTTATATCCGTATAAAAAGTTGGTCATTAAACAAAAGATGAGCAACTCAAGTCAAATATTTGAACTGGGATATTTCTCTGCGGTGAGGTGTCTGTTAAATTTTAAATTAAGTAGAAATGATTAATATGAAAAGAGAACCTGAGATAGTTCTAAATGGTGTGGAATATGTTGTGCTTCAGATGGTCATGCATGAAATTCCCTTTCCTGACTATAATATGTTTAAAAATGTGGTTTGAGATAACCATCGTTCCCTACTGCATCTTAAATCAATATTCAGAGATACTGAGGGAACATTTATCTATAAAAATATATTGCAGTTACCGAATGCTAACTAGAGTCCAAATTTAGCTGCCCCATGCAGGGGGCTGGTATCTGGAGGAAAGTGAAGACTTTCTCTTCCCGTAGATGATGGGTTCGTTCTGCAACCGCTGAAACAAAAGCAGTGCTATGGAAGGGGTCACGCTTTGGTGAAATCTGGCTGTGGTGGGGAGCAGTGCAGGGTTATTTACCCTATCTGCAGCATTTCTACCTCATCTTCCCC
>VZTO01025291.1:22500-40000 GCA_013400615.1 Syrrhaptes paradoxus
AGGCTGTGGAACGTACCAATTTATATTGCCTAATTAGAATTAGAGAAATCTCTTTGTGTAATACATTTTGCTAATTTAAAATTCGAGCAATTTTCAAAATGCCTTGTCCTTTATCTGTGGGAAAGAAAGTATATATCAGGTGTGAGACACCCATATGGATCCTCACATAAAATTCAGTCAAAGGCAATATTATCTGTGTAAATATGTATTTTTCCTAATGATCTTGACCGGCAGTTTTTTCATGCTTTTGTCCATCATCCTGAAAACAGGTGAATGAAGTTCTCTACTTCAGCTTATACAGAAAGTAACTGTTGAAAAATATGTGAAAAACAGATTTGGAGAGAAAAGCTCTTAGAGTGGACCACAAAGCAGGTGTGTCTGCAAATAGAAAAGCAAGTACCCATCAGGGAGATGGAGAACAGACACTACAAAAGCTGTCCCCACTGTCCCTGGGGAAGGGGAGCCTGTTTCAGACGGAGGCACCAGGACTCTTGCAGCAGCGTGGGTCTTGCTGCACATCTGAGAGTCTTTTGCAAGGAGTGTGAATAAATCCATGCCACTTAGTGAGTGAAGTTAATTTTCACTTTGTTTCCATCAGAATTTTGAAAATAGGTAAGCCAGGGAAGATCGATGGGGTGAAGAGGTAAGAGGAGAAGTAGAGCAGCAAGTGCACAGCACCCTCACCGTTTGCTGTGTCTCAGCAGTAAGCATACAGCATTAGGAAAATTCTTGCGTGGTTTAAAGGGGAAACGTAAGAGTTTCATTGGGAGGGTGTCTGTCTTCCTCTTTGCCCCTTCATTTCTGTGTGATGTGTGGAAGTTGAAGAGCATTGCCAAGGGAAAATTGTTGCAAGAAGGCAAGTTCAGATCTCGTGTAAACAGAGGAGATTCTTACTGACTTCAGAGGGAATTGGACACTGGCTCCAGTCAGTGAATTCTGCTCTTTGCTCCTGCATCCCAAAGTTGTGAAAACCTGTTTTTCCTGCCCTTAGGAGCAGGTAGACTCAGAATAAAATATTTTTGCATAGAGATGTGGTATTTCCAATGCTACAAAACTAACTTCTTCGGATGACAAAGTGTAACGACCAACATGAACCATCTGAAATGTAGGTGTCTGCTCCAGATGCATCTACACTCAAAGAAGAGGGATAGGCACATTCAGAGGGGGATCAGTCCCATGCTAAAATAATGCCTGAACTGGATCAGACAAACTTTCCTCAGGATTTCCTTCTTCTATTGACTATAGCTGAGATTATTATTAAATTTTCACCCACGAGTGTCTGATTCTGAGTGGAAATCTCGTTTGTGTCTCCCACTTATATTTTAGAGTAAGACCTTCAGAATTTTTATTCTTAAAATTCATTTGTTGTTTTCAAAAGACTGTTAGACTTTCCCCTAAACGTAGGTACTTTTATTTTCAGACTCTTAATTAATTAGTCAGTGTTCTAAAACCTAAATTTTTGCTGTGATGAATTGTGTGAAAGGTGGTATTCTGTGTAATCTTAGATGAAGTAATTTCTTCTAAAAGTAAACTCCAGCAGGCTTGTATTTCTCTTTTCCTCTAAGTGTTACATTTATACAAAGTCTTTCGGGATAGATTGAAGTAATAGAAACATTAGAAAAGTTTTTCCTCTTAAGATTTGTTCATGATTTATTTTATTAATAATAATATTGTTCTTGCTGATTTACAGAAGACTGGAATGTCCTACAAACATCTCACAAAGCAGTATTTATGTGCCAGCTTGCTATTATATACAGAAAAAACATTTGAATTTCGCTAGACGAGCGAGTAGCTGCTTTCTCATGGGTGGAAAACTTGGCCGGCTGACAGCTGTTTGACTGTAGCTCAAGCAGGGGTTTCACAGTGTGCCTGCTGCAGCGGCTTGGCACGTCCCTCAGGCTCTTCCACGGGACTTTTCTCCTCTGTACACAACCACGCGTCCTTGCTGTGGCTTTCCCACTCAGATATTTTCCTGGGAGCATATAGGTGGATGGGTGTTTGTTCATACAGACACACTTCATCTCGGTGTGCAATGAACAGACAGGGGAGCACCGACACAAAGTGCACTCTTACATTTTAGTGGGCAAACTGAGAATCTGATGATAAGGTTTCTCAACTTTTGCTTTTCAGTGAGGAGCAACTAAGAGCACGGTTCTCTCTGAGGGGACAGCCCTTGCTCCGTACTCTGATATTTCTGTAGCTTTTTTTCCCCCTGTATAAATCAGACTAGCCGAGCAAGAAAGGTTTTCTTATACTGATGTATTATGCAAATATTTTTCTAGGCTAAGTGTCTTTATTGTGTAAAACATTTACTGCTTTAAGATACTTATTTTGCTGTCTGTTTTAATCATATCTTTTGAAACAGTCTCAATAGATTTCTTCCATTCCTAACATGATGACACTTGATAAGTTGATTGATTATGAAGTGTTGAGAGCCCTGCCATGTGATCATTTATTTTTAAATATGCATTTGTACTAGCCAATGCTTACATTTCTTGCAGGAATACATAAGAGATGTGAAACGTAAAGCTTGAGTCTGATCGAATCTGATGCCTCTGGAAATAGAGTGCCACAGTACTGTGGTCTTAAACTAACAGATTCTGATTGAAACTGGAACTTTGCAGGGATAAATATTGTGTAAAAAATTATGGTCCATCTTTGTACAAAATAAAGAAGACGTACAGCTGTGGTGCAGGCGAACTGAAACGTGTTTGATGATGATATCTTTGTTTCCCTGTGCAGGTGCCTGTGTCAGTGGCCATGATGACTCCCCAGGTGATCACCCCTCAGCAAATGCAGCAGATTCTCCAGCAGCAAGTGTTGTCTCCGCAGCAGCTTCAAGCACTTCTCCAGCAGCAGCAAGCAGTTATGTTGCAGCAGGTAATGTGGGTTACCTGCTTCGGACTGGGAGCACAGGGCAGGTGCACAAGTGTCAACCAGATTTTATGGGTATTGTTTTGTGACGTTTCATTGCTCATTACACCAAAATGAGTGACAATAAATGTGAAACTTTTCAGTCTTTAAATTTCTTGTTTTAATTGCAGAAGTGTGAAATTACGATTTTGAAACGTTAAATATGATATTAAAACAGCAGCAGCAGCAGCAGTGGCAGATGCATTACAAATACCGAACAAATTGATATTTAAATTTTCAAGTGCTTAGGCACATTGTAATTGTAGACTTGCCAAAGGAAGTGCAAATAGAATTGTAGATAATTGTTGCTTTAAAATTCATAACACTGTAGTGCTCCCTTTAGTCACGTAAATGGTATGCGGTTATGAAATTTGAACTTAACAGCTTGTTTCATCATAGGAAAAGGGGTTTTTTTTGTTTTTCTTTTTTTAACATCCCAAAATTTGCCCCAGATAAGGTTAAAAAGAAGAAGGAAGTTGCTGTTTCCTTAGCGCAAAATCTGGCAGCTAAGTGAAGAATCCATGAACTTATTCATACAACAAAGCCCGTGCCAGTGATCAGTACCGCAGCGTAACCAGAGCAGATTTTTGGGTGCATGCTTAGTTGTGATGTAGAAAATGATGTGTCTGTTTGTCATAGTCATAGCTCGATCCCTGTGTGTTTAATCACTTTGATATCCAGTACTGTGGTCATTACAGGCAATTCACCTTCAGTTGTGAATCCAGCATCCCGCTAAACAGATTGACAGATTAATTACTTTTTTCCCCCCAAGAAACAGACAGTTGAGTTTGGCCTTAGTGACTTGTAGGTTTCTTGCAAGTGGATGAGTGCAGCTTCTGATTTGTTATATAGGACGTGTGAGGAACTTAAGTAGAGTTATTTGAGGAGTTAATTTGGCTCTTGCATTCCCTTTAGAATACAGATTTTCTATACCCTTCTGTTTAGGATATTTTGGAATCTGCATTGGAAAATTTCAGAACCGCCTTGGAAAAAAATGTATGTAGATCTGCCTCTTCAAATCACATTTTTTGTTATGAGGTGATTCTTAATGGCTACGCTACCATATGCCAATCTAGAAGAGTTTAGGAGATTTATAATACTTGAAACTTTTGCCTTTATTTATTAAAGTCAAAATGGTTTATTCAGCAACAACTACAAGAGTTTTACAAGAAACAGCAAGAGCAGTTACATCTTCAGCTTTTGCAGCAGCAGCAACAGCAACAACAGCAGCAGCAACAACAACAGCAGCAACAACAGCAACAGCAACAGCAGCAGCAACAGCAGCAACAGCAGCAGCAGCAACAGCAGCAGCAGCAGCAGCAGCATCCAGGAAAGCAAGCGAAAGAGGTAGGAGCTAAGACCCTTGCTGATGCATGCTAGTCTGAGCTGTCAGAAGCTTGGAAAAGACAAGGCTGGTTTAGATTTTTTTCCTGTAGCAGGAAAAAGATTTGTTCTTATGTTTTTCCCGGGCTTAATAGCGGTGCCAGTATAATTCTCCATCTCCCCTTTCTGAGACGTAGGATTTGAGCAGTCTAGTGATGCTGTCGTCTAATGTTCGCTAATGAATCCGGGTGTGCAAAGAACGAGCTGGGTGGTGGACACTGGGCTGATTATCTGTGTTCGCAGGCAGCCTGTGCTGGGGTGGCACAGCTCAGAGAGCATGCAAATTCAGTCCGTGGCTGAAACAGAGCGATTGAGCGCAGATTTCAAAGTCACGGGCCCCTGATTAATGAACTGCTACTGTAGGTTTGGAGTGGCGAGTAGAAAGTTACAGTTTGATGTGCTCATAAATCAACCTGACAAGCGGGTTTCTCAGGCCTGGCTTGACTTGTCAGCAAACTGCATCAAATATAAACATAATACAAACAAAACGTGCTGGAGTCGTTAAATTGATCAGCAGGTATCCCAGACGTTGTCTTCGAGCTGCCCATTATGCAAACGTGGAGGAAGCAGTTGTGACCTCCTGAGGCTTTGTTTCTGTTTGGATTGGTGAAGGGAATTTCAGACAGCCATCAGCCAGGGAATGGAAATTGCTCCCGCATCTCTCCTGAGGCTCTGGGCACTCCACATGACTTGCTCCATTATGCAGTCTGTTTTCCAGTGAGCGCATCACAAGTTTCTCTTTTCCCCAAACTAGAAAGGAAAGGTCTTCCACAGCAGCTTGTCTTTCTCTGAAGTGTGACTGCCTTCTCCTTCCCTCCTGAGTCTTTGCAAACTCCGGTTTGTCTTGAGATGCCTCAACAAAATGGGAACTTTCACTTTTCCTCTATAATGGGGCACTTTTTTGCCTTCAGTGCAATGCTCCCTGTAATATATTCCAAAAAGCACAGAGAGACTGCTAGCAGGCCAGTGAAATGAAGACTACATCCCAGTTTACTAATAGATCACTGGGGACCACGTTTATGGGCCACTGCGGACCAGACGTAGTCAGTTGGAAAAACCAGAGTGCCTTCGAATCACAGGCTGCTGTAAGGAGTCACAGGTTTAGCATAGATAAATTTGTTATCATCTGCCATGAGCTGGGCTTTTTCTTTTTTTTTTTGTTTGAAACAACTGTTACTTACCCTTGACCCCTTCCTTTAGTGTGACATTAAGTGTATCTTCCCATTTTCCCCAACACCTCATAGCTTGAATGAATATAACAGAAAATCTCAAACGTTTTCACTGCCTGAGTATTCTACAAATAGCATTATTATTTAATAACTGACATTAAAGGGAAGGAAGTTGATTTTACATTTTTGGCTTTCTAGCCCTCTCTGCACGCTTCACTCTGTGCTTCATTTGCTTTTATTTTTTCCCCTTTCTCTTTGTAGCAGCAGCAGCAGCAGCAGCAGTTGGCAGCCCAGCAGCTTGTCTTCCAGCAGCAGCTCCTCCAGATGCAACAACTTCAGCAGCAGCAGCATCTGCTGAACCTTCAGCGTCAGGGACTCATTTCCATCCCACCTGGCCAGTCTGCTCTTCCTGTCCAGTCTCTGCCACAAGGTATTAGAGTAATTGAAGTAATTCCTAATTCTCAGCTTTTCCAACCGTTCCGTTTGCATCCAGACTTCAGCAGTTCCCTGCAGTGACTCAAACATACTTTATTATTAGAACTTTGTTACTCATATTATGAAATTTTCTTGAAGCTGATAAATTTCACAGCATACTTTTATGGGGGAAAACAGTTTTTGCATGTGTTTTTGTAGATATAAGATGCATATTGTTAGTCTTATGTGCTGAAAACAATTTCTAATAGCAACAGAATTCAAGCACCATTGCTTTTCTCTGAGGAATTACTGAAATCTGATTTAGTGGAAAAATTACCATTTCGTTTAGTGTGGGCTAACAGGTATAAAATATACCAGGCAGTGATATTAAAGACATTCCAAAAACTCACTTTTTTTTTTTTTCTTCTAAGCAAATAAAAGTGCTTGGCATTAAAAAGCACTTTGAATCTTCAATGTATGACATGGGAATTTAGGGACAAACCTTAGGATTCATTTTTTTGCTATTCCTTTGTATTAAATATGTGAAATATGACAACAAATTTTGAAGGTGGCGATTCCACTCGTCATGAATTATGACTGAAAAGTAACAGTAAAGACTTTTTGGGAAAAAAAATTCCCTTTGTCACTTTGATCAAGATTTCTCAGTGCTGAAAATGATCTCAAACCCTACTACTTGGCACGAGTACATTCATGGTTGAAAGAAAATAGAACGAACACTTGTGAAAAGTAAATCAACTTGGAGATAACTTGGAGATACATTTTAAGATAGGGCCAAAGACTTCCCATCGTAAGGCCTCAGTCTGTAACCCGTGAGGTGTGTGTTGCTGGTTTTGTTTCCATAGAGAGGTGAGCTAAATGTCTGTCATTAAAAATTGCACAATGCTCTGATCTCTGACACTGCAGCCTGCAGTGAGCATTGCTTAGACCCTGTTCATGGCAGGTAATGTTCCTTTTAATTGATCTTTGTGCAGAATTGATCTTTTTGCAAAATTGAAACTTCAGAAATTGGGTGAGAAAAAGCAGAGTACACAGTATATAGACAACAGTGCAGGGAAAAAAAAACAAAAAGAGAGAAAACAGGCATGAGAAAGATTTATCCACTGAAAACTTCGGTCCCTGGAAAGCAGAGGGTACAAATAAATGTAAATTCCGTTAATTGTGTTGTGTGGAAAAGCTATGACACAGGTGTATCTAAAGTCATAAAAATCACAACAAAAAAGAGTCCTAAGTGAGCTATCGCACTAAATACTGTTATTTCGGAATAGCAGTGAAGAGGCAAACTGACTCCTGAATTTGGACACATGAGACTGGTAACGCTGGTTTCCTTTTGTGCAAAGTCACATTGGACCAGAGTGGAAAAAAGGAATTGAAATACAACCTCCCTCCGAACAGCTTTACCTTCTGCAGCCTCCTCTTGTGCCATCTGGTGCAGGAGGAATTCCTCAGGTTTTCCTCACATTAAGCAATCCCTATAGATCTCCTCAGCACTCCTGCCCAGGTGCACTGATATTCATCAGTTTAATGCAACACTCGTTCATCCGCTTCTGGTAGAAAAACATAGAAAGAAAATAGTAACTTCTTTTAATACGTTTTTAGGAGAACTAGTAAATAGTTATTTTTAAGAACTTTCTTTTACTCAAATAATTAAGCATAGCTGAAGTTATGACAAAAAAGATGGATACTAAAGACATATATATATTTTTTTACAGTTAAAATATATCTGGATTGTTCTTTTTAAAGTAAATCAATCTCTTGCTTGCTTCTACCTTGATATTTTTTAATTTTAAGGAATAGGTATCTAATTCTTCCTTTTTGTCTCCTAGTTCTGGTATCTGCTGTGAGTGTAGGGTTCCCTTAGATACACAAGTTAATTTATTAGCCCTCAATGTTTCGTAGCCTTGGTGTGGATGTACAAACTTAAAAAACATAAGACAACCTCCCCTGGAAAACTTCTCTGTGTCTACAGAAAGGCCACTTACTCTGTGCCAGGCAAGGTGAGGGTGAGACGGAAAATCTTTCCAGAAAGATGCTAAAATAAAGAGAGAACCAGAGCTGTGACTGGATTGGAGTTCTTTCTGTTGGCACATTGTGTCTTTCACAGGAAGGTACAGCACCCGGTCCAGTTCATAGCGATGTAATGAAGATTAATAGGCTGCAGATCTTTTGAGACATTTTCTTAAATTTATACATCCGAATGCATCCAAATATGTCCTGCATTTACAAATCCAAATTGTACGTACCAGGTTTAGCATAGATGGCTCTGCATTGGGGTTTGTATAAAAGTAAGAGGATCAAACTTCCTTTGTTTTTCTCATAAAATTCAGCAAACTTTCTGTAGCAATATTAACTTAAACCTTCAGTACACACTGGAAGTTGTAAAAGGATGTTTTTCTCCTTCCACTGTCCTGCAAGGTGTATGATATGGTTACACAGGAGGATTTACGTACGTGTAAATCAGATATTTTTACATGCATCCGTTTAGAGTGCTGAGTTCCATGGAGAGATAGAGCCATGGAGAAGCAGAGGTGGATTCATTTACAAGTTACTGGTCATAAAGAGTCCTGTCAACCACAAGCTAACAGTGGCAAAGAGAGCGTGGGGTTTGCATTTGTCAGTATGGAAAGACAGAACTGCCAAGTACAGCTGGGAGGCTTGTGTATGGAAACAGTATGTGTTCCAAGTGCAGCTTCTGCCTTTAAAGGACAGGAATGTTTACCATTCTTGATGGTCAGGTATAGTACATGACATACAAGAGATGTTTTAACATTTATTTTGTGACAAGATTTTCACTATGACATATCCAAAGCCGGTGGCTCACTGGGAGGTGCTTCCCTGTAATGCTGCTTTGGTGCTAGCTAAAGGCAAAGGGCTGTAAATTACAACATAAAAAAAACCCCAAAAACAAACCCNAATTTATTTAAGGTAGTACACACTGGAAGTGGTAAAAGGATGTTTTTCTCCTTCCACTGTGCTGCAAGATGTACGATAAAAAAAACCAAACCCAAAACCCCAAGTTTTGATCAGACCGTGCAGGGAAATAAAAAACAGATACATGGATGGGTTTTATAAGTGGTAGCTTTATTAAGTATTTTTTCAAACATAAAACCAGAGTAGGTAATAGTGAAGAGAGTTATAAAACTAACCTCAAAATCCCCAAATTCTTGATGTCAGGAAGCTTCATAGCGAATCAGTATTTGCCCTTTTCATTGTAGACCCTAGTTTTTACCCCACTCTGAATCCCCTTCCTGATCCTTTCTCCTTCAGTGTAGTGTGGAGAGGGTATTTTGGGGGTTATCACAACCTACGAAACTTTAAAACTTCCCCTGCTTCTACATCCAGACTGAAATATCTGTCAGCATTTTACACGTCTCTTGTAAAATGGGAGTTGGACTTTTTTAGACACAGAAACTACAAAATTCCCCTAATTTACAATTAATTACAAATACGCTTATTAGCTTTATACTTTTTAAGTGCCTGCCCTTAATCCTTTCATCCTGAATGGCAGCCTTTCAGAGTGCTCTGAAGAAGTGATAAAATTAGCCAGCCTGAGCCCAGACTGAAATTTCTTTCTGATTTTAAAAAAATCCAGGGAGGGACTACCTGAAGGCCTCCATGGGGGCAGGATTGCCCTGCCCAGGGACAGTGCCATTGCCCCGGCTGCTCCGAACCCTCGTTCATTCCCTTCGCAGCTCTGGGACCCCCAGGTCCCAAAGTCTGATGGTCTCTGATGAACATTTTCTCACTGCAAGACACAATGATATGTTTGCCCTCTGATTATTCAAACAGATGAGTTTGTTCTTGGGTTTTGGTTTTTTTTTCAGTGCAAAATTAGTTTATTTTTTTCAACAACAGGAGGAAAGGAAGACTTTGAAGTAAATACCGTACTGTGTCTATCGTGCCACCTAAATGAATACATTACTTTTCATTTTGATGTGGGATTACATTTGTGGGTAACTATTATTTCCCACGCTAAAACGGGTTATTTGCAGTGTTGCTGGAACATACCTCACGAACACGGCAGTAATTACTTATCTTCATTAAACAATTACAACTACTATTACCACTGCTCCCGTTACCCATCTCTCCAATGCAGTACATCAGAGCCTGGCTTCTTTGCTTGCTTCCTCAAAACTAGCTTTTCACTGTGCAAATACCATAGAAACTCCAGTTTAAAGGCTTACATTCCAATCAGCTCTTTTTCACTTTTTTATTAACTGAGTTTGCCAATGGGTGTTGTCATCTAAAGTAGAGAAGCAGGACACAAAACAGTAGTCTAAAAATGAGCTCCTTTATAATTTAAAAAAAAGTTAATACCTTCCAACCATGTTTCCACACTACCTCCAGAAATTATTATTTCTGCAAATCACTACTAGTCTATTTTTTAATAGCTTTGCATACTTCATGGTGAGACAGCTATTGAGAAGTATTAAGGAACTTCCTGTGCTTTTTTCATCGTTTTTTGTTGAATCCGTTTTAGTAGTCTGAGTTCCTCTGTCTTCAAAGAAAAACATTATCTAATAAACAGATTTGACAAACAGTGAAAAAAATAATTTTACATCTTTCTAATATGTCTTGTTTATCAAACAAAACTGTCCTCAATTAAACGTTTGAATTAATAAATTTTAATCCTTTTTTTTTGAAGGACAATAAATTTGATCTTTTTCATAAAATAAAAAAGAGCTAAATTTTAATTCAGAGAGCATCAGCATTTTGAATGTTTTGCATTCCAGCAGATGTATGTACCTTGAGCATGTTTTACCCAATTTCACTTGTTGAGATGAGATACAGAAGACAGATTTTAAGATACCTCTGGCCCAAACCATGTCAGGCTGAAAAGCCTGCCCGTGAAGCCAGATCTTTCACAAGAAAGAAGCTCTCTAGGCTTCTCGTTCTTTTCTACATTTAATTTAGTGTTCTTTGAAATAGAGATGTCAAACTTAGGAAGTCTGGCAGTGCCAGGAGGTGTGTGTATTTCTGATGAACTCTTCATCTTTCGGAATTGCCCACCTTAGCTGCATGTTCGGTAGATAAGAGAATGCTCACAGCTCTTCTCTTGCCTGTGTGGTGGGACTCTTTATGCGGAAGCATACTGTAACAGAGGTTTCCATGACTTTGTGCAAAGTGCTCAACTTGAGCCAAGCTAACACAGAGGTGTGAATACGTTCTGCTAGACATCGCTATTTCAGGCCCAAGGTGCATCCTAGAAATTACACACCTGCTGGCTACAAGTGGAGTAGAGAGCAAATGTAAGCTCCATCTGCAAAGATCTGGTGGCTGGACTCCAGAATAGTGCTGTGCACATAGCAGAGAAGCTTGAGAAGCTTTGCAAATTTTGTGTGGCTGCCCATCACCCCAGGAGACTAGTGAGACAGTCTCCGTTCTCCTGGCCAAACCCTCCGCTTTGTTTTCCACAGTAGGGCTGGACAAAAAAAAAAAAATAGTGGAGGAATTTGATGGTCTACACTACATGTAACTTCACCTGTGCAGAGGGAGCTGTAAGAGGGTTGTTGGCTTTCCAGTTGTCTGGTGCCACTGAAGGGTGCCGCAGAGCCCAAGCGGTCACCGGTATCTGGGGCTGCACTGCGGTGGTTCTGTTCTTCCCAACCGTCACTTGGGGCTTGCCTCTTAAGACACATTTTTAAACACAACGATTTTTGTAAATACTAAACAGAACTAGTGAGTATCTGGGTGTCATGAATTAAAGCCAGATGCATTCTGCTCGAGTGTTAAACCTGTTATGATCTCACTGATTTCATTCTTGTTTTCTGATTTTTCTCCCTGATCCCCTTTCCCTGATCTTGTTGAATGTTTAAAGAGAATATCAATGTTTGTATCCTGAGTGTGATATGTTTTACTGTTTTCTGTTATGTTTGATTGAGAAGAATTATAAAAGCTAAGTTAACTGTAGATGCACTGTTATGTTTGTGTCAAGAAATTGATCATGCAGTCAACAACAGTCTTGTTTCTTTGTTTTCTTTTCAAGAAGTAGTTGCAAATTCTTTGTAGTTTTCACTTTTTTTGATCCTTGAGCAATGTTTTCAGAAGGAGTATAATATTATTATTATTAAAATTGCAAATTTCTAATTGACTGTTTATAACACAGAGAAGACAGTTAGATTACCTGGATTCTGACAGAAGAAAAATGAATTTATGCTTTTCTATACCTTGATTGTGCTGGAAAAACAGCCTCAGCTTTATTGTTGGCATTAATCCACTAATAACACTGAGCTCATTATATGCAACTCTTTATTTTGTTATATTAGTGGGACTCTCTTTCATTTTATAGCTGGCTTAAGTCCTGCTGAGATTCAGCAGTTATGGAAAGAAGTGACTGGAGTTCACAGTATGGAAGACAATGGCATTAAACACGGAGGGCTAGACCTCACTACTAACAATTCCTCCTCTACTACCTCCTCCACCACTTCCAAAGCATCACCACCAATAACTCATCATTCCATAGTGAATGGACAGTCTTCAGTTCTAAATGCAAGGCGAGACAGGTAATTCTGATGAGATTTCAACTGTGCTTATCATTTAGCATAAAGCTGGGTTTGAACATCATAAGTCACATTATTTCCCGTCACAAAATCGCACTTCATACACGTTACTGAAGCAATCGTGGAGACCTGATTTTTGAGAATTGTTTATCAATGGGGCAAAATTTTCCATAACAATGTCTAATTTTGCAGATGCAGTGACAATTGCCTGCCTGTGGTTTTATAACACATGAACTTGTGGTAGTTTTGGTAGAAATTAGAAAGCCCAGGACAGAGTGCGCTGCTTTAGAGGTATTAATGCAGAATTTTGGGCACTTTTGTAGGTGGAGTTTCATTCCTATCTGAGTTACCACATCTGGCAGTCAGGCCCTTACTGTTGGATCATTGCTGGTTTCGATGAAAATGTACATACTGCTGTAACGCAGTGCAAGATTCCGTGTAAAATGTACTTTAGAAATGAGCACATTAAAGCAGTTCTTGTATTTTTTTGCCTCTTGTTGATGAAAACCACTGAATTTTCCTTCTTATATGAAGGACAGTGACACAGTTGATACGTTTCATACAAATTTTCAGTGGTGTTAGTGTAATACAGTGGAATTCAACCATATGGATAAAGTTAAAAACATTTTTCAGCCACATTGGCAGATATTCTTCACTGTTCCTTGTTTTCGAGCAATGGATTGAATGCATACAAGAGTACATAGTATCTGTGGTTCTTACTAGTAAATATATTAGTATAGTCAGATGTAGATGATCTCAGTATAAGATGAACTTTAATTTGTGCATAACCTAACTTGTAAAAAATAGTATTTTCAAATAAATATTCCATTTAATTCTTTTAATACTTATGATAGGAGACCATCATTTAAGTGTCTCTGGTCCTCATGTGACTGTGAGAACACTTTTCTCTCATTATTTTGTATTATTTAAAAACTGGTACTTCTCTGAATACCTTTGTAGTAGTATTTTTAGTCAGTATTACTTTTATGATTAGATCTCAGAGAATGGTTCTTTGCTTCAGGATGTGTAGCTGACGCCCACCCCCATGGGCAATCCCCCAGATTTCTTTGATAACTGTCCATGGATGAAACTATTGTGGAGGTTCCAAAACAAGACATGGAATACAGCGGGGGCTTTTTATGGAGCCGAGTAGCTGATGGAAGTTTATTAATGGAAACAACTTCATTTTTTAGACATTTAAGCAGGAAATTCAAATATTTTGTTGAATATTTATTCATAAATTCTGACTGTCCATCTTCAGTATTTCTTCTCAGAATTGATCATTTCTGAGTATATTTTTTTTTATTTATAGGTAAACGTTGCACCAAGGTCATATGGCAGGATTAGCATATGGTATTATACAGTCATCTTATGTTTTCATCCTTTATTAACAGTCATCTTTGGCTCTATTTCTTCTCTAATTGGAACATCATCTAGCCTTGGCAGTTGAACTGTTCAATAGAACGATTAAATTTTTCTGACTGCACTGAGCTAAATTGACCTGTTTTGACCCGTTTGTCACTGATCGTAACCTGACAGGCACTAGCAGCCTCCAACGATTATGGCTTTTGAGATGAATCTGATGCCTTATTCTTTTGCTGCAGCTCGTCACATGAGGAGACTGGGGCCTCCCATACTCTCTATGGTCACGGAGTTTGCAAATGGCCTGGCTGTGAAAGCGTTTGTGAAGATTTTGGACAATTTTTAAAGTAGGTGGATTTTTGTTCATTGGTGCAGGGGGAGGAAAGAGAAAAATGACAAAAAAGTTTTACTGTAAATCATGGCGGAGATTTTTTTGTGTGTTCCAAGCAACTGGATACTCAAGGCAGAGGGTCAAATTGTCCTTTCTTTCGTGTCGAACACTTTTGCAGGTCTTTCAACAGCACAGTGTTTAATCCTCTTATTATCCTTTACTGAGATGGAGCCTCAGAGAATGTGGAGAGATGCTTTAGATTGTATATTGGATAGTAGGGGTATGAAAAAAGCACGTTTTAAATGCTGCCAGTCTGTGTGTGGTGGGAACTGATGTGTATGGTATAAATAAAAACCACAGACGACTGAGCATGATCATTGAACTCTCACTTGCTGATTTAGTTTTGCTTTTGTATATGTAAGACACACAGAAGGAAAGCACTGTGAACAGGTGGGTTTGCACCTTTCAGGACTGAACACTGATGTCAAATGTTTTCACTTTTAGTATTTGGTTTTGCCAGCTATTGTCTAAACCAGGGCATTTAGAAGTGACACAGCTTTTGCTTTTCATCTGCACCTTCCAAATACAATGGGTTTCTGCATTGCTTGTTGTTTTTTTTTTAGGTAGTTACTAGTATTTCTGTGTTCATTTGAATTTTCAGCGACAGTACTGATTTTCTATCTATGCACATTATGGGCTGGTCTTTGTCAGAAGAGCCATATGCATTTTTTTCATGCACTAGATCTTAATGGAAGGCTGCAGATAGGCTCGGATAGATGAGTAACTTCAGGGGCTAAGACTCTCATGTTGTCATGGTACAGCTAACAGGGTGAATGAACTGTTTCATGCTTCATCAACAATTAAGTTAATTAGCTCATTTGAAATTGCACTGCTTTGTTGCCAGGATGTTGGCAGAAACATCAAAAAGATGTGTTTACAAATGGTAGGCTACAGGGTATGTAACAGGAGCACCTTAACAACAGACCATGAGTACTCAGCGTCGCAATAACTTTTATAATAGAATTATGACAATATTTTTCATAAAGAAAGTGTTTCCAATGCTTTCTTCATCTTTCATGCTGTCTTTCAGTTTTAAGTGAAGTAACTTACTTGCAAATCTTAGGTAGGTATCATTTGTGATAGATTTTTGTTTATAGTGGCTTGTTATTGAGTAAACTGTGTAGGATTTAAAAGAACCTGATTTACATGAGTTTGTAGTAAAAGGAAAATGAAATCTTCAGAATTCAACATAGTGTTCTAAGTATTATTAATACTAAGAAGTTAAAATCATTTAACTCGAGCATTCTTCTTTTCAAGAAAAACGACGTTTTCTAAATACATCCGTCCTCTGGGCTATAGTGATGCTAATTCCGTGGGCAGACTTTTCACATCCATTATGTCAGGTCTCTTGTTATAATCCATGATCACTAAAGCCATTTTGATTAAGGCAGTGTAGTGCTGGGTTTACAGATGCTCTTGCTTTCCTGAACCAAATAACCCTGGAAAATGTGAAAGCGACATATAACATCTTGATAATTCTGGTGCAGAGTCACTCAGGGTTTGCAGCAGTGTCACGGCTTTTGTCCTATGCACCAGCAAAAAAATGTGTGAGAATATTTTATTATTTCTTCCTTTCATTCAGTTCTGTCTTCTGTGCCCTTAAAACAAATAAGAAGTCATGGTGCTGAATAGGTGAGGTTGTTTATGAAACAGAAATATTCCTTCTTTTTACACTAGCATTGGGATGGAAATCAATACAGAACCTTGCGTTAGATTCTTTAGTACCTTTTCATGTCCGCACTAATGCAAAATCCCCATCACAATTAAAAAACATTTTATTTCAATTAAATATCAACTTTTAGTCCAAAGAGTGACCGTTTTTCCAACCCATTAATTTTATAGGGGATGACAGGACTAATGGCTGTAGTTTTCAAGGCTTTGCTCTTAGTCTAATCTTTGTTACGTTGTTTTAGGTTCCCTGGCTTGAAACAATATGATACCTGTGTTAAGAGAGTTAATGCAAGTATATTGTACCGAAATGAAATATTAATAAGGTACACTGCCCCAGTCTAGCAGCGTGTATTTCTGTAACATGCTTATGACAACTTTGAGGAGTGAACTCCAACTTCTTGTGCTCAGAAAATGGTTTACATAGAAGCTTGATTTAAAAAAAGAAATACTGTGCAGAGCATCTGAGAAGGAGGATTAAGGCAGAAAACACTGGCTTTGCTTCACCTTCCTAATAAGGGAAAGGATTTCGGGTGAAGTGATGAATAATTTGCAATAAGTGACTTAAAGCCACAAAAGCTATTTTCACCTTCGGGTTTGTTTATCCAGTACGAACTGGTTTTATTTTTAAGATAATTTGGGGATGCTCTGTTTATCTAGAATTCTTTGGAGATATTCTGAATGACTAAAGAAGTTATACGTTGTGTGCTGTGGGCTAGGTTCGTGTTTGGAAACAGGCATCGTGTCAAGTACAGCCTGTCCCCTCCATATGTTTCTGTACGTATAGAGGAACCTAATCCTGGATCTTTCCTTTGATATCCTTCAACTCCAGAGGCAAACCCACAGTTTCTATTGTATAGAGCAGCTTTCTGTCTTGACACAGCGGTGTTGGATTGCAGTTGCTCATGCACACAAGGTCAGTTTTGGCTGTTGGTAAATACAACAGCGTTTGGCGTAAGAAAAACTTCAAAATAAAAAAGACAGATCAGAAAAAGTTGTGATGTAACTAGAAGGAAGATGACAAGATTTAAACAAAATGCCAGACACTGAAACAATTAGAAGGGAGCCAAAAATGCCTGTGAAAATTCTCAGGTTTACTGTGAAACAGGTGTTGACAGAAGCTAAACATTTTTCTGATCTCTACGTGAGGAGCCCAGTCGATCACTAAAAGCATTAATAGTAGTTCTCTGGGATGGTGTTTTAAATGTCAAAGTGCAGTAACATACGAGAAAAATTCAGTGTATTTTGTCTGCAGAATTAATTATCATTCCATTGGTCCTAAGTCAGTTTGAGGAGGAAGGATTTGACTTGTAGAGCTTAAACCGAAAGGTTTACAATAAAACATTCCAGCCAGCAGACAAGAGTTCTTTAACCTGCGTGCGGCAGACGCCAGCAAACATCACACGAGCTACGGTACAGAGCCGGGTGATGTTTCCATCTACAGAGACAAGGGGAGAAACACCCTGCTAGAGCAGAGAGGCCAGCTTTCCACAGATTGTCTTTATTTCTGGGACAAGAGAGTATGTTTAAAAGTCTACAAAGAATAGTGGTTGAGCATCATTGTGATGATGACAAAAGCAAAACCATAAAAAGAAATAATGAAATGTAATTAGTGCCGTATAAAACTTGCTGTGGTTTTTTTTTCCCCTCCTTCAGCTGCAGACCGCTATGCAGAATTATCT
>VZTO01025291.1:42500-52500 GCA_013400615.1 Syrrhaptes paradoxus
AATTTTGTAACATAAAACAATCATGTTTTAGGAACATATGCTCTCCTTTGAAAAATGTGTGACTGAATTTTGCTGCTCATTAAAGGGAGGCTTATAATAGCTCTGGCTGGGACTGAGCATAGTGCAGACAGGTTCTGTGTGTGTTCCTCCACGTACCTCTGCCGGTGCACCTCAGCCTGACCTGTAGCACTTTGCTATTTTAGTCCTGGGCTGCTTTAGAGAGAGACTGACAAGAGTGCTAAGTTATATAGAGGTTAATTGATACGGGTAAATGTCCACTAGAATTTTTGTTGAAACTGTCTCTCTCCTTTCCTCTAATGGTGTATTATGTGTTATCTTTTGCTTTTTGCAGAGTCCAAATCTGTTTGCACAAAAAAAAAAAAAAAAACAAACACATTTTGACCCACTTCAAGATTTATTCCAGGGTGTTCATAGAATATATCATCCCCTGTCTACCTCTGCTCGAACATGCTGTACTGTTTATATTGTTCAGTTATCAATAGTACATTCATTCCAGTCTGCTTTATAATGCTTTCTGTAGAACATCACTTGCCTCCTGATTTCCTAATATGTTACAAATATAATCAGGAGAAAATCCTGTTTCTTTCAACAACTGAATAAACAGCAAAATAATGAAATAAGCTGCGTGTGTATTGCACAGTCTACTTTACACTTTCAAACCAATAACTCAGCTCTTCAGGAACACTTCCCAGTCCTCCAAGATATTCTCTCCCCTTCAAAAAAAAAAAAAATGGTTTTCTCAATTGTAAATCAAGTTAGCATGAGTTTAGTAAAGGACACACACAAGATAAAAGATTAGGAATATGCCAATGAAGTATGACAATTGACCAGCACAACTTGTATGTAGCTTAAAAGGCATGACAAGAAACAAAAACCAAAAAAAACCAAAGCAACCCCTTTGGAATGATTCCCAGCCTTCTGGAGGAAAGAATGTGTGTCTGTCTTGGCAGATTGCAGCATGTTGGACCCTAAAACTGCAGCAACTTTATACAGAGAAAAGTTATTTTAGAGGTTTTTAAAAATGCATTAGACCTAGTTTTTCACTACATGCATGATAAATAAAGCAAGCCTACTTCACAGGCAAAAAAAAGATCAGAAAAAATAATTCTTAAAACAATTTTTCCCCTCTTAGTGTTTCCATAAGATAGCTTTTCTCCAAAATGCACAGCGCAAGTAACCACGTGGTGTGAAAATACGGCATGAAGGATGTATATACATCTCTCGAGTTTCTGGAGATTTCTGTGTTAGCTCTCAAAAAACATGGAGCAGTCTCCCAGGTTACCCTGTAATCGTGCTGAAATTGCGTTACACTGGACGTTCTCCCACACTGGGAACTGCTGTTACGTGTAAATTCCTCACGTAAGGACTGTGTCCGTGTCTGTTTTGTGAGGTGTTGTAATAACTCACAAATAATCAGGAGTAGGCAGTAACCTCGACTCAGGCCAGGAGATGTTTTACACCCGTACCATCGCTTACCGCCGTGTGCTCCCGTGTGCCCACGCGCCTGTGGAAACGCGCTGGTGTGTACTGGTGATGGAGGGAGATCTGTCTCCAGTTCGCTCTCCGCAGCTTTGTGTCCAATTAATGGGAAACGTTAGACTGTTATATTAATAGATGAGACACTCATGCCTGTGTAATTGAGGGAGTAAAATTGTTCTGAATCAAAATTTCAGAAAACAAGGGAATGGTACATTCTGAGCCATTATCTAGTTTTTAAACTGATTTTTGCATTTTTGGTGCATTTTCACATCAACAGGGAAGCGTGAAGTCGGTTCCTTTGAAAATAAAGACGTAGCTTTAATGACTCAGATAAAGGAAATATAGTGTCCTTGGTGATGCTTGAACTTAGTGTAAGCTACCAAGCAAGTTACATGTATACTGTTAAATAATTTTATATTAAAATAATTTTAAAAGCTTTCTTAATTATTTCTCTTTCCCTGTCATGCTTCTTGCAAGGACAGCAGAACCTGTCCTATCTTGCTCACCTGCCAGTCCTCTCATTGGATCTTAAAGTCATGATTTAATAAAAAGAGACAAGTTTTAGTAAAAGTGAGATGTGGTTCCCTCTATTTTTCCACTGGTTCTGATTAATATATTTCCTCAATAGATTACCAATCAAATAACTGTGTAGTTTTCTGATTAATTCTGCTGAAAAAGAAAAAGGAGAAGATATATTTCCTCTGTGGTGTAGATAACTCAGCTCCTGTAGCTGTCAGACCATCTGTGACCATAGTCCCTGCAAAGCTTACCCCTCCTGCATCCAGTGGAAATAGCCGGTAAATCCACGTTCAACGGCAAAACTCTGTTGCTCCCGTTTCTTCGGTGGGGACCCTGATCACTGCCATCATATTCAGAGCCTGCTTCTGGAAACGGCAGGGAAAATCAGCGGTGTTCCCCTGCAGCTCTGTTGTGGGGAGAGGGATGGGGTGTTCTGTTGTTGTTTTTGCTTAATGATCAAAGAGGAGCAGACAGAGAAATCTTAACAAAGTTTGCATTGATTCACAGTAGTTCAAGCAGCCTACAAGCATTTGTGAGGTGACTCCCTGTTCATCTGCACCAGCAACAGGGAGTGGAAATCTGTTCAGTTCCTTTGCCCAATATTGATAACGGGTTACATTGGCCTTTAGATGGCATGTGTGACCCGGGAGATAGGAACTGGGCGTCTGGCCATCGTCACTGAGAAGGTTTGTAGAACTCGATGGAGTAATCAGCGTTGTTATTCTGTGTTGTTGCATCAGGCTTGCTCTGACTAGGTCTTTTTTTGCATAATTCCCGTTGAAACGGATGGAGGCCATATGCACAGGAGAGAAAAATGGACTCATAAAGAAATTTTCCTCATCTTAATGCTGTCTTACTAGTGTTCTCTTTCTTCTCTAGGCACCTTAATAATGAACACGCGTTGGATGACAGAAGCACTGCTCAGTGTCGGGTGCAAATGCAAGTGGTTCAGCAGTTAGAAATCCAGGTTTGTTACATGGATGTATTATCCTATTACTTATTTACTATAACCTAAACTAAATTGAAAACACTTGCCTTAGTGACTCTAGCTTCAAGCCATATGTTTCTGGAATGAAATTTGTTGATATTCATGAACAAGTAGAGTTTTTTTTACTTAAAGATTTTTCACATTATAAATTATGCAATAATTATCTAACATCAGCATTGTCTACAGTATTTTGCTTGAACTAAGACCCTAATGCCATTCGTCATGAATGAAAAATGCAGCCCCTGGAGCAGAGACTGGATCCAAGCCATCTTCAGTTCTTGAAATGCTGGGTCAGGACCCCTCTTCCTTCTTCCCCTTCTGTCCCAGTGCGTGTCTGTACTGCTCTGCGGGGCAAAGGAGTAGCAGAGCCGAAGGAGTCTCCACCCAAAGTGACTCCCAGCCTAACGGTGGGCATTCTTCTGGGAGCACTCAGGGAGGTCCCCAGGGAGTCCCTCAGGTGCCCTGTTCAGGCTCTAACCATTAGAGGTCACTGCATGTATGTGAACACTCCCTCCACTTGCAGAGAAGTGCTGAGCCCCTCTGGGGTCTCCCAGTGTTGGGACTGCACTTACCAGGATGCTGAAGCTGAGCATCATTTATTGTCAATTCCCTTGAAGCGAAAGTTTTGTAAACCCATGCAAAGCTGTAGTTTCTTTTATGAGATACACAGTAATTGTGTTAGCTTAATTTGTTTGTTAGCAATTTCCATCGTGGCAAACAGCATGTCTCTAAACTGTCACACGCATAATATGAAGCCCAAGAAGAAACCTTTTTCCCTCTCCCAGCCTCAAAGGTTCTTTAATTAAAAATGCACTGATGACATTATATCCAGCATACCCAAATATCTGCAGTAATACAGGTTGTTTCCTCTTGTTTAAATTACTTACAAGTTGTTTTGCTTATTCCAGTTTCGGTCTACGAATGTAACTCGTGAGCTGAATTCATGCAGGAAGGTAGTAGAGAACTCTGCAGGAAATGTCCATGTTAAACACAAAGTGATTCTTGTTGCAATTAACGTGATTATCATTTTGTAGATATCCAAAGCCATATCTCTAGAAGACAATTTTGAGCATTTCTTCTTGCAACATACTTTTTGAAAAAAAACCCCATTCTTTTCATCTTGTAGGATAAATTTTCCTCTTGTATGTTCTGATATTTTTATCAACAGGTTAATATCTCAGACACCTCTCTTATTTTTTTCTTTAATTTGGTGATTTGTTTGAGTCTGAAACTACAAATATATGTATAGCACAGGATCAGAAAATGGTATCAGTTAGGACAAAGTACATCTTTAAGCAATGGGACATTTTCTAAAGGCGGTTTAAGAAGTGTTTACCATTTTCAAAGGCTAGGCTGTATGTAACAGCCCAAGTGAAGATCCAGCTTGCAGTGTCACCAATTATGCCGTTTTTTGCTTTGTCTGGCTGCTGGCGAAGTGAGGTCCATCAGCTGTAATGAGACCCAGCGCAGTGTCGGTGGCAGAGTTCAGCGTTCTGCACTGCCTGGGCTCTGTCGCTCTGCTGAGTTAGATTGATGATGGCAGATTGCAGGGGGCACTAACTGGACCTCAGTGGGAAAGGATGAAGTGTGTAGACAATCCTGGCAGGCACTGTGCTTTGAGGACCCTTCACCCCTTCGCAGCTGTTGGCACTAGTCCATTGCTAACAGTGTCCACAGGACTTTGAAGAGACACTCTGGGCCTTCTGATTTATGGTCTTAGCGACTTGTTACTGTCGAGGCAACTGTGACCTCAATTCTCTTATTGACAAAAAGATGAAGTGTTATTTGTTTTCTCTGACCTTTTAGCATATGAAAAGCTATAAAAGTTTTTTGGGTGGTTTTTTTTTTTTCCTTTCTTTCCGTGCCCAAAGTTGCGTTTCCTCTCAGATAAGTTTCTCCTGACATCGGCTTTCATATGCAGGAGTGATTACACCGAGACAAGCTCGATGATAAGGTGTATCACTGCGGTAAAATAGCTGTATCAGTCATTTCTAAAACGCTTCTGATCTCACTCTTTCTTAACAGCTTTCTAAAGAACGCGAACGTCTTCAAGCAATGATGACCCACTTGCACATGCGACCCTCAGAGCCCAAGCCATCTCCAAAACCTGTAAGTGCATATTGCTTTATAAACAGTAAATAGGTCTACAAATGTGGCAGGCTAAGAAAATGAACAATTTAGTGACAGTTGGAAAACAATGAGTGTGATGAAAAATATGGCAATAAAATGAAGGTAAAATGCAATAGCTTGTCAAATTGTATGTTTCTTTAAAAGTAATGCTATCTTTTACAAAAATCTATCCAATCTGCACCATAGGTGACACTAAACAAAGTACGCCTGTAAGTGTCCAAATCATCGCCTTGAGGCTGAAACTGGAGAGAATGTCTTTTTTGATAGATTTACAGATGTTAAAAGGAAACCCGCTTTGAAAGATTTGAAGCTCAGTGGACTCTGTGTCAGTGAAAAGTAAATGTAAAAAGAATTGAGCTACTTATAAAATTTCTTAAATTACTTACAAGAGACACAAATAAACTTGTTATTCTTAAACAAGTGAAGGAAAATGCTATTTTATGCAGTGAATTTAAACAATTGGAGGCGACTTTTTTTCTCAGTTTTTGTCAAGACTGCCATGTTACGCATCCACTGGGTTGTTGGGGTTGGTACAAGCGCGGACGAGTCGCCGTTGCTCCCAGTCACTCCACAGTGCTACCTCGGGCCCCAGTTGTGCAGCTGGATCTGCAGCCAGATCCCAGCTCCATTAATCCCAACGTGGGTTAATGCAAGCAAAGTATTGTCTGGTGCGGGTCCAGTTTTGTACTGTCGGGGTGTCAGGGATCATGGTACTCACCAGATGCTGTGCTTGGGTACACTGCACCTAGAGCAGAAGCTGGGTGATACGTAAAGTGTTCATTAGTGTTAACTGCGACGGTAACCTTTGTACGTACGGTATGAAAAGGATATACCGGTACTTGAAGATGAAATGCTGGGGTATCGATGAAAATCTGTGTCTATCAAAGTCAGGAAATGTAGGCAGAAGGAACATAATCTGTTTTAAAGAGCACACTTGCATATCACACCTAGTTAATGTTTACGTAGAAGGACAGCATACTCCGTCTCTTGTGCTTTCAGCTCCACGTACTTCAAAGAAAATCTTTGTTTGAGGGCACACTTTATAAGCTGATGATGAATGAAGAAAGTGTTAGCATTTCCTTAACCCCTGCCTTCGTGAGGGAGAATTCAGATGCATTATTTTTGCTTTCACTAGCCTAACAAAATGATAGTTTTTATTTCAGATTATCTACTAAAGAGAAAGAGGTTTGAAAACTTTAATTCTAGTGTATATGGCATATATATTCATAAAGCAATGTCAGTGCTTTTTCCATTTCCGTGCATTGTGAAGTTTTTCTGTCGTGCAGCCTTCTCCAGCAATTCAGGTTAGGTTCCACGCTGCTGAACTGTGTGGGAAAAGGTTTTCAGAACACATTGCTACTGTTTAATTATTTTAACCCTAGATGATCTGTAGTCTATCAAAATTTTGAGAATATTGTTTCTTTACAGTTTTAAGCAACTGTCTAATTTCACTAAGATTATTTTCCTCATTCCTTCCTATAGTATAATGTAGATAATCACAAGACAGAATAATTGTCTCATAAATCCATCAGGAATCTGCAGCTTGTTCTTTTCCAATTAATTATTCAATCAGTAAATTTTTTAAAACTCCAGCAGCATGGTTACATCTACACTAATAAAGAATTTTCAGCCTATAATCCAAAACAGAACCTGAATGAATAATGTAATTGAAGTATTACATTACATAAACCACACATGAAAGAATTGCTAATTGCGTTTGATGGTGGGCAATTAATACAGAATCTTAGATGAGCGATTTAAAATGAAACCACAGTTTAAAGTTCCCTTTGGAACTAGAGATATCTGAAGTGGTGAGCTGCACTACTGGCCTCAAATTGGTTTGAAAGAAGAGTGGTCAATACTACTTCCCCCCCCTAAAATTTATACACTGTACAAAAGAAGCTTCAAAATTGATATGATAGTAGAGATTTATGGTCTCATGTGCAGTGGCTCAGTTGAGACGGCCCACACATTTGATAAATATTAATAGCATGAATTTATTACCAAGGAGAAATGAGCTCTGTTGGTTCATCACTGCACCCTTAACAGCTATCAGTACATGAACACAAGGTGCAACCGCTCTGTCTATTATATGACCCCATTTACTCTCTGAATGGTACTTCATTAAATGGTACCTTTTGGCCATGCTATGGATGGATGAAAATCAAAGTTATCAAGGCTGCGAGTCCTGAATAATGAGTTTCACCCAACCTTGAATATATTCAGATGAGCTGAGGTGGCTAAGTGCTCATCCTAGGTTTTACATGCTTTTCTTTAGTTAATAATAAATTCTATTTTATCAGTTCATGATTGCATGCCTACAAACATGTTATGCTTATTATTGCCGGCTAGTAGAATAAGTTACCGTAACATTGTAAACATAGTAGTTTGCATCCACACAGATTAAGTATTTCTGCAGCTTTTGTAATTTTTAATGTGCCTATAACGTATATTGTGGCTACGCTTTATTGCTGTGCCAGAAGTTTTACTGTTTTATGATTTTTCACGTTGCATTTTCTGGTTGACAAATATATAGGTTAAAGTATCTTTCAATGAAATGCTGCGGAAGTAAACCTTTTTTTTTTTTTCTTTCTAATTTGTATGCTTGTTTGTAAGAGAAAATTATTATAAAAATCAAATGCATGTTTAAAAGCTTTGATATTAAAAAGCAAAGGTTAACAATTCATAAGAAAGGTATACATTACTTAAATCTTCCTTCATCTCTCAGACTCTTCAAAAATACTTCTTTTTGCCACAGTCAAGCTTAAACTCTTAGCTTTGTGGATGTATGAAATAAAGCATTTGGTAGCATTATCTGAGCTTTTTTTATGTACGTAACAAAGAATTCCCATTCCAGTCTGCTGGCTTAGAGTAGGAGCAGAACAGTCTGTGGTTTATTGGGAACAGATGCACTTGGGGATGCCTTCAGGGTGCCAGTCGTTATTATTAGACTGCTAATGTGCTTCTTCTGGCTGCTGCCCAAGAAAGAGGAACAATTAGCTGGCATATGTTAATTTTTGTTTCCCTAACAAATCTCTCTACTGACTAAATGTGTAAAACAAATCCACAAAGAAAGATCAATCAATGCTGTACACATCATTTTCTCCCCATTAAAAAGAGGTTTGTCTTAAGGAGTGTTTTTGGGATTTGAAAAAGCAGGTGTTCCTAAATTGTACACAAACCCCAAATTTTCTCTGTTTAGCTGCTTGCGGTTGCTCCATACAGATGAAGAACAATTAATATTAGTTTTCTTGCTCAGCTCTATAAATTACTGTATAAAGTGAAAGTGACTACAGATTACCCCTTATGAGTATCATTTAAGTATATGGCAGCAATCTTTTTATGTGCTGCCCTGAGTATAAATTCTGCTAATTGGATGCTATTTATGACAAAAGATGTATGGTAAATATGACAGAGGTAATATGAGTTTTTGATAATGAGGAACAGGGCCTTACTGAGGGAGTAATGAAGGGCACACTGTTAAACAGCTTGCATACATTCTCACCTTTTTTTCCTATTTTTTTCTACCCTGACACCCACTTTCTAGGGTACATCAGCAATAAGTGACACTGTAATCATAAATTGAAAATGATACTTCCAGAGGAATTGGCAAACTTGACATTTCATTATATTTGTTAACACATGCCACAAATGATTGTTAGTGAGGAAATTCCATTTCCCTCTCTCCATCTCCAATCAGATTTAATTTGAAAATTTTCAGCCTCCTCCGGCTAATTTGCAATTAAGACAATTTTGTTTGAATATGTAGTAATGTCATTACCATTCCACCAAATTAGCAAGGAGACTAAAGGTCAGTGTAAAATTTTCCAGCTGGCTGGAGCCTCTCAGCTGAGATTTGGGACTGGAGGAAAAAAAAAAAAAAAGGAAAGTAAAAAATTTAAAAGAAGAATAAAGAATAAAAAAAAAAATAAAAAAAAAAAAACCAAAACAAAACGTTTTCAGCATCAGAATAGCAACTTAGTTTAAGTCTTGTTTGTCTGAATACTAACATCTTTTATTCCAGTTATTGTTGTTAGTGTTGTTTCAGCAGGAACTAGGTCTGTTTTACAACAGAACTAAATAATCACCAGCTAGTTTCTATTGCAGGCAAACATACTTTCTGTGAAGTCTGGTAGTACTAGAAGGAGTTAGTCCTAAGTAACATTGCAGCAGATTATTAGATAACCTCTAACAGCATCCTCTAATTAGAGTTCTTATGATACAATTTCATCCTGTAATTAGTTGAGATTGGCTGCTTCCTTTTGCAGCTTATTAGTGGCAACACAGCTGTAGAAGTGAATCCACTCTCATTTGTCAAACCTTTTTAAGTCGTTTTTTTTTTTTTCCCCCTTTTTGCTTTTTCTTTACTTTCCTTTTGGGTTTCCGCAGCTCAATTTGGTGTCTAGTGTCACCATGTCTAAGAACATGTTGGAGACATCCCCACAGAGCTTACCTCAAACTCCCACAACACCAACGGCCCCAGTCACCCCAATTACCCAGGGACCCTCTGTAATCACTCCAGCCAGTGTACCCAATGTGGGAGCCATTCGAAGAAGACATTCAGACAAATACAACATTCCCATGTCATCAGGTAAGACACTCGGGATCAATACTTTTATTTTTATATTCCCCAAATTTACGCTAGAATAAAATATCATAAAGGCAAATTTAGGATGTCGAAGATGTGTTTAATACAGGTGATTTTAAAATAATTTTTTAATCTCTGATTTTTTTTGCTAATGATTATAAAGAAATAGAAAACTGAAAGAAACGATGCTCTGAAATAGTCTTGTTTTAGCGTAAGAAGTTAATACTGGCTCGTATTAATGATGGTGCGTGCTCCTTTAGCTGCTGTCAGCCTGT
>VZTO01025291.1:57500-62660 GCA_013400615.1 Syrrhaptes paradoxus
TTAATATTTATCCAAGCTGTCATAAATGATTTCACATCATAGTGTTGGGGAACATGGTGCTCATGGCAAAAACTTTAAAGTTTAATTATAATATATAATTTTTATGCAGAAGAGGCAAATGTCAGGACTTTTTTATTTTGAGTTAAGTTCTGGTCATTTTTTAAAATATTGCAGCTGTCTGCATTATAAAGGAGCCATACATTGTGTGGAAGGGCATAGGGGTTAAGTGTAATTCAAAGTCAAAAAATGATGTAAAACTAGAAAGTGCTATGAATATCGGAACATAGTTAATGGAAAATAATGGAACCCGTGGAAGAGTAATAGTAAACCAGAAACAGAGATGCTGTTATGTTCAGAATGTGAAAGCAATTGGAAAATGCACAAAATCCTTCTGACCACCTCTATGACTGCCCAAAATGAGCTGCTTTGTGTGTGTACATTCATACGCGTGTGAACGTTTAGAAGTTGTTTGTATACATCTAGACTAATAATTTTATTTTTACCCTTAATTTTACCAGGCTGCACTGGCAGAGAGTAGTTTACCACTGCTTAGTAACCCAGGACTGATAAATAATGCATCCAGTGGCTTACTGCAGGCAGTGCATGAAGATCTCAATGGTTCGCTGGATCACATCGATAGCAATGGGAACAGCAGCCCGGGCTGCTCTCCTCAGCCTCACATGTAAGTGCAGTTAGCATCCTTTCGAGATAAAATGCTTTAGCCTAAGACACAATATTACTGAAAAGTGCTTTGAAACATGGTAAGTGAAACATCTGGAACTATATGTTTGAAACTAAATATTTATATTTAAACATTTAAATAGATGAGCCTTCATTTACTTTGTAGTAAAATTGGTGTAAGCTTTTTTTTTTTTTTTTAAAAAAAAAAAAACACTTCAACTTGCTTGCAAGCATTGGGTCTAACAGGAGGCTGATCTCTGCGGTAATTTTCACAGCCTGGTTGGTAAAGTGTAGTCAGAATGCTCATGTTGGAATTAGTTGTAATTTTAACTGTGAGTCTCTAAACCGTTTATGAACTGTAGTGGAGATATTGCCCATTTATGTAAACCATAAAATGCAAAGTTTAACTGTTGCCCACAGTTTACACAGAAGCCGGTAAAGTGTAACTTTTTTGCCTGTCGTATAAATCAGTGTAATTACATATTCAAGTTTAATTACTGGTGCGTCTGTATTGGCAAGGTTTATATGTTATATTTTATGCAAGACTACGATTCCTATTAATATTTAGCAGCTAACTATATCATTAATTACTCTAAAATCTTTCCCCTACCATCTTTTTAATGGAGCTGAGAGAGTGGAAGTATTAAAAATTGATGTATTGTGGATTTCAGAAATGTGTCTGAAGCTTTAGAAATGCCTGGCCTTAATCAGTGGTGTCAAACGTGGCAATTTCTTGTTTACTAAATAGTAAAACATGTATCTTGGAGGTATTGTTTCCTAGGTTATTTATATAATAATTAGCAGTGTTGTATCTAAGTAGACTTAGATTTAAGTTTACTGTAGGATGATTTTTAATGTACAATGATTTTTAATCGTACAATTTGTCTCCTTTTCTGTGTTTAAAATAGCTGATTTGTCTTTTTTCATTCCATTTTCTCTTTCACATTTTTTAATGTACATTTTAATTTCTGGATTTAGCAGAGACCCAGCTCTCCTCTTACTTACGCTCTGGTGTGTGGGGAATCCATTTTGATCTAATGTATTTTAGAGGAAATATTTTGCTGAGTTTTTTGTCTTTTGTTTGCCACGTTATTATGTCTATAATCACATAGAAATGTTTATTGTCATGCATTTAATTGTTTCGTTGCACATTTATTTATTCTGCTTGCCTTTGAAAATACTGCACCGTGAACATTCCTGTATTTTATCTGGTTCCAAACCATTACTTTTTCAAAATGGAAAAATTTGTCTTTTGGAAGTATCTTTAGATGTATTAAATAATACAAAAGAAGTAATAAAACTTGAAGTAGAAAGAACATGAATATATGCTCTTGAGAGTAACGCTACTCTAAAACAAGTAAAGTGAGCAATCAGACAAAAGTTTTTACATCCCGTGCTTTATGCTATCAGCCGTGCTCTGGGTAGCTTCAGGCCTTTTACTTTCAGCAGTTCTCCTGAGTATGCTAATGCTCTCTTCCTGTATAAAATGCCAAGACAATAAAACTTTAAAGAGCAAACAAGAGTTAGATCGTGTGTTAAAAAACAGCTACTTTAGAGAAAAGGATGACACGTGCTGTTCAAGTCGTTCTGTCGGTGTTGGGCGGGTCTGTTTACATATCCCGCGCACTGCCCGCCGTTCCGCGGGGTAGGCCGAGGTATCTGTGTGTGAGGTTATGTAGACAGACACAGCTATGTTTATAGCTAAAATACAGCATATTATGGCAATTCTGGCGTGAAAAAAAGGCAAATAGCTTCAGTTCAACCCTAACTCAAGGTTCAGCCTTCCTCTCTCATTCCTGTGATACATTTTTTGTTAAAACTGGCAGTTTCGGGACTTGCCGTGGTGACGCTTTTGACGGTTATGACTGCGTGTTTCTGAGTTCTTGGTGGACTTGAAGCAACAAAATGTGAATGCACTGAGATACCGCTGGAGAAAGAGTTTGTGCTCATTCATCCCTTGCACCAAATTTGGTGCGAAATTACCGGGCTTCTGTGAGACCAGGAACTGTCAACCAGAAGATAAAGGCTGTGAGTAGATACCTGCTCACTGGGGAAGGTTTTGCCTTTTCCTTGCTGAGGGAGCCAAGATGATGAACAGAATCTGAAAGGAAAAGTCAAGGAAGGGGGAGAGGCTTGTGCAGGAGGCAGAGGACCGAGGGAGAAGAGAGGCCTCTTCCTTGCTTTTGTGACCACGTTGGCCAGGGCCCCTCGTTTTTGTTGGAATAACGAGCATTACTTAAGAAAATGAGAAAAGAAAACAGGGAAAGCATGACAGAAGTAAAAGAAGTAAGGAATATGGCAAACACAAATTTTCAATTTTACCTTACACAAATTACATAATCCCAGGGGGTTTTTTTAAAGGAAAAATAGGCAATACCCTAGAAAAAAAAAGTTTTGCTGCCGGAAGCATCCACTTACGTGTAGCTTCATCTGAAGGTTCACCCAAGAAGCCTGGGTGTTTCTCCCCTAGAGAAGTGTCCTTGAGGGGGGCAGGTCATAATTCACCTGTAAAGTGGGTGGCTCTGTTAATCTCCAGGTAGATTAAACCTCCATCTCCTGATTCCCAGGAAGGTGTACACCAGGAGTGTGCTGAGCAATCACATTGTCTGCCATCCTGAATCTGGCAAAGAGCCAGGAGTGATGGAACATGGTACTGGGGAAAGAGGCAGGAGGTTGTGTGCAGCATAAAGATCAGCTGGGAAGGGGCAGAGTTGGGATTCAAGACAAGCTTCCAGAACAGACATTTGTTTGGTATTAGAGCTTCAGAGGAAATGTGAAAAGATTCCCCGTGACAGTGTCAGAGCCAAGCATCTCAGGCGTTTGGTTGTTAGAATTGTACTGAGTATTGTTTTATCAGATAAATAGGTGATAGCGTAACTTTCATATTTTGGAATATTTATATTAATTTTTAGCATAAATTTGTCTTTTTATAAACATAATGAAAATAGTGTGTGTATGTGTAGAGTAGTCTATTTCTGTGCTTTGAGCATGAGAACATAATAGAAATAAACTTCTCTGATAGTTGTAATACCTTACATACTCAGTGTCAGAAAGTGGGGAAGTTATTCCAGTCTTTGGATTTAAACCTGGTACTTCACATCTGGTTTTCAAAAGAGTCATCGATTTACCCATCTGTGGATAGCTATCTAGCATAGGTGGGTGAAAAATAGTCTCTGTTCATTGACTAGAGGAAGACGGTAGGTGAATAACTCCAAGCAAATGTGTAACATTTAAATGCTTGTTAAGTGCAGTGAGTCCCAGACGGTGTGTTTAGGGCAGTGGCACTTAAAAAGCTTTACCGTTTTTGGGGTAAAGCTTTCTTACACTTGCTGAACACTTAAAAATACTGCAATAAGTTTTAGGTGATCCATATAACCATGGCCTGGTAGTTGGGATATCTCCTGTATTAATAATTACGTAAAACATCTGGAATTTTATGCTGCATGCCTCACAGGTTCCGTTCCAAGTCTGATGAAAGATGGTAATTCCGTAATCTGGTGTGTAGCATATCACTAGTGGGATCTTAAGTCCTAGGTTTACCTTCTGTGTCTCAGCAAAATTAAATCCAAGTTCTGTCCTTGGTTTTCAAATCCAATTCCTGGTATGTTGATGTGGGCACTAAGTGCTCCATTGACGTAAATCTTCACCGAGAAAATATGTTACTTCTTGTGGGTATATCTGCTCTGTTCAAAAATCCATTTTCTTCTAATATCACTTGTCAACAGTCAATGTCAGACAATTGTCTTTTCATTTAAAACAATACTTAAGACTGTTTCTTCCTTCATTTTTTGAACATGGACTTCTCCAAAATTACTGTGGGTTCTAGTTGATGAGCATCAGGTTTCAAAGTGACAAACACACCAGAAGGTGTTTTATTATAAAAATTCATCATGTAGAACTGGGTGCTGCTAACCTTGCATGAGATTTGAACAGGGATTTAGTTAGAAGCCACACAATACAAACCTTTGGGGTGTAAATGTAAAGTTCTGAAGTAAAAAAAAGAAACCACAAGCATCTGAACAAGTGCACTTAAAGCTGCGTGGTTGTGGGACACTTTGGAGAAACTTTTATTGTCCCTGAAGAAACAACATTGGACAAGACATGTAATGCTGCTTAGGGACAGTAATGACAGTTCATGCAGTAGTGATAAAACAACTTTTTAACCTGCATATCGTAGCCATATGCTGTTGAAGAGTTTTGGAGGGATTTGAAAGTCAATTTCTACAGAACCCATAAATTTAGATTCTTAAATGGACATCAGGATCATAATGAAATCAATTTTGTGCTGTTATTGTTCCCATCTCTGTTGTATATCAGGGATGGAAATCCAGTTCAGCTGTTTTTCTGGTGTTTGTCTGTGCATTTGTACTAGATTGATCACACTTAAGTGATTATTGCAGCTGCCACAGACTAGGATGTATTGCCCGAACACTTGGTACATCTCATGCCATGTACATATTTTGGCAAATGCATCATGTG
>VZTO01025292.1:3264-18264 GCA_013400615.1 Syrrhaptes paradoxus
CAGGGTCAGCCAGGCAGGGGGATCTCTCCCAGCCCGGGGATCGCTGCCAGCTCCTGCCCGACAGCTCCGGGAGAGACTGTCCCAGCCCCCGCACAGAGCCTGCTGCCAGGGGTCGGGCTGGCCATCCTCCTGGGGTACAGCATCCCCACCCAGGACCAGGCTGGCCATCCTCCCGGGGTACAGCATCCCCACCCAGGGCCAGGCTGGCCATCCACCTGGGGTACAGCATCCCCACCCAGGGCCGGGCTGGGGGCCGGGGTGCCGGCCGTGCCCGGGCAGCCCGGGGGGAGCCGCACGGCCACGCTGCCCTCTCCCGGGAGGAGCCCGGCTCTGCACCGGCCGGGAAACGGCTCCCGGAGTGCCCTGGCCCCGCACAAAAGCTGCTTTCACAGGGCTCCAGGCCACAGCGGGGGGAGCAAAGGGCCGGGGAACAGCTGAAGGGCTTTACCAACAAAGGGGGATTGAGGGGAGCTGCGGGGACAACTGCTCCGCACAGCACCCCCCAGATCCGCCTGTGGGAGGGATTCAGCTCGGTTGGCTCCCTGCAGCCCAGACTCCCATGTCACAGCCCGGCCCCGTGTCCGGTGTCCCGGGCGTAACCTGCTGGACAGCTGGGAGAGCCTTCTGCGGGCACAAAAACAGGCTGTGCACTCTTACTGTCCCCCCAGCACGTGAACGGTGCGGGCAGTGGTTGTGCTGAGGTCCTTTGCCACACAGACGTACACCTTTGCCCCCAAAGGGCTGAAGCGAGCTGAGCTCCAACACCTCTCTCTGCTCCCCAGCTCGAGCCCCCGCACAGGTCTACAAGCGAAGCGAGGTGAGCAGATCCGTGGTTTCCAGTGGGGAAAGCAGCAGCTGCTGGTTTGCAGAGACCTTAGTGACTTCAGACAGCACCTGTCCCAGAGACAATTCTGTGTCCCTCCAAGAACCCAATTCCCCTCAAATAAAGCTTGAACACAGACTGATCCTGTAACTGGTCCCAACTCAGACCATTCCTGCAAGCCCCAGTCATGCTCCCAGTCACTGGTACCACTTTTTCCTTGCCAAGAACAGCAGCATCCTCTCTGCTTTGATGCCAGAAATGAGAAGCTCTCTCAGGAAATGTCCCTGCAGTTACCCTGTTCTTCAGCTGACACAGGCTGGGAGGTCACTAACCTCTGGCTGTTTGTCATCTGCTTTGTCACACCCAGCTGTGTGCTAGCACCAACACTGCCGGGATGCTCAGAGAACTGGTTCCACTCACAAGGGCAGGAGACTGAGCACCTCAAGAAGAGCTCAGCTCACCCAGAGGCCTGAGCCAGCACAAGGGTGGGGATGGCCGTACCTTGCTCCCTCTGAAGGTCCTACCAAAGAAAGAGCTCTCTCGTGAGTGCTCATTTCCATCCCTTCTCCCTCAGCTCCCATCACAAACCCCTCTGCCAGCTCAGCCTCTGGTATCACCCAGCACAGCTCTTCTTCCACCATGTTAAAACTCATTTTCCAGTTTAATCCCTGAGCGAGGGCAGGCTCCCCGTTGTTGCTGATGGCCTTCACAGCTTTGAACCAGCTGCACAATTGGCCTTGCCCATGAAGGCAAGCTGATAGCCCAACCTGTGAACCATGAACAGTGGCGGCCAGTCCAGTCCCGACTGCACCAGAACAGCTAAGAAAAGACACAGCCTCGGGTCAGAACAAGGCAGCACTGCATTAGAAAAGCAATCCTGAAATTCTCCTCCAGCCCTGCTTCCGCAGCTGGGACACGGCTGGAGCAGCTGCTGCTCCTCCCGGCAGGCTGCACAGACCCTCGCTGCGGGGGCAGACCCCGGTTTCAGGGCACACAACGGTTACAGGCATCGCGTAAAGTGGGAGCTGCCAAACCAGAAGGGACACGGAATGATAATTTCCTTTTGAACACATTTCCCATCAGCTCCACCTGCCACAATTTGCACTTCTCCAGAAACAGAGGAGGTGCAGTCCCACAGCAGAGTCTTTACATGCCTTGGGGAAAAAAAAAAAAAAAAGGCGAGATCCTGCAAGCATATTAGTTTAATCCCAAACCAGTCTTAAAACACGTTGCTACTTAGTGCCACGGCTAACACTCAAGTAGGAATGCAGCCCTGTTCTCTTTGTGACTTGTTTTCTAACGGCCACAAAAGAAATACCAGTAGCTATTTGCTTTCACACCAAACTAGAGGAAAGGAACAAGAACATCAGCAAGGGGTGCAGCATAGCCAATCCAACCTCCGCATTCCCACTCGGTTAACTTTGGCCTGTTGGCTCCCTGGTAACAATTGAAAAAAAAATAAATCAGTATGCTGTCCTCCTTGTTGAAATGAGGTACTAGGTTGCAATTGTCACAAAAAGGAAGACAGGCAGATAAATCAGAGGAATAAAGAAATCGAGTCCAGATTGCAAGGCCACAGAGGCACTGACGGAGGTACCGGTCATACCTGCGGATCAGGAGAACAATGGGATTATCTTAAAGCTGGGAACAGACAAAATTGCCTGTCTTGGGAATGAAGAGCAGTAGGAGATAAGTTATAAAAGCATTTCTACAATGGCTCTGCATTGCTTTCAGTCACCAGAATTCATATCATTTTCTGGAATTGGGTCTTGTTAAATGCCAAGCAGCAACGCACCCAGAGCACAGGGGCTCATTTGCCAACGGTGACTGCCTGGCTGCGCTGAGCTGGACAGCATCTAGCAGAGGATGTGAACGGGGCACAGGGAGAGATCTTCTGAAGAACAATTGGAAAGGAAAAAAAAAAAGTTTTATAGGTGACAGTAATCAGGAAATATGTTTTACATCAGGGTTTGGGAAAAGGACACAGGTTTATGCAGAAGTCAGCAAACTTGCTGTCTCCACAAAACCATTCACACTTCAAGGTGTTTCATTCTACAATACATTCATATAAATATTTCAGAAGGCTCCAGGCTGCTGTCCCACACTGTTTCAGCTCATTTACCTACAGTTACTGGTTCCAACAAAGCTCAGTAACAAAATAGACAAGTTCTTCCACTTTCGCAATCCTTGTTCCACTACACAGCCAAACACCCAAGAGGCAGCTCCAGGCACACAGGAGAGCCCCCGGAGACAGTCTGCTAACAAAGCTACCGACAGAAACCTTCTTGCAAAGCCACCGCAGCCCCAGCAGCTTCCAAAACACACCACACCATACGGACATACTCATCACACACGAGAAAGAGCTGGAGAAAGTCCCCAGAGCACCCCCAGAGCTACTACCTGAGCCCACTAGCATACTGCAGTACTCTGGGAAAGAGATGTACACCTGGAGTGTTTTTTCAAATCATGGTAAGAAAAAAGCAACTAGCCAACAGGATAATGCAAAATAATTGATTTTATTGAAAATAAAAAGCAAAACCACAATCATCCAAACAAGACAATTAAGAATATCCCAGCTCTGCTGGATGGGGTGATAAAAGCAGCTAACGGCAGCGGCAGGGCTTGGAGCTGACAGTGCGACTGTCAAACAAATCAGAACACTCTTTCCTTTCCCCCTGTGCAAGGGGGATGCCAAAAACCTCCCATTCCAGTTAGCCCACACAGGCATTTCAGTTCTGATTCAGTCAACAGTCTTTCTCCCTGCCCCACAACAGCTGGGGATTCACGGAAAGAAAGGGTCTCTAGGTGAATTATGAAAGAGGTTGCTGTCTTTTTTCTAAGCATTTGGAGAGGCTTAATGTAATTGAGAACACAAACTGGAGCCAGCGTACCCGAGCTGGAAAGGGAGGAAGGTATGCCAGTGCTTCCTTGGCATCGCCTGCTCCCACAGCACATGTGCAGAGAACAGGTGCCGAGATCCGCGCGCCTGCTGTTCACACCCCCAGTTCTGACAGGGTGTTTAGTTATTCACTCCTGAACTGTCACAGCAGACAAGCCTGTGTTGGTTACCAGACTCCACAGCACGGCCAGAGCTCACAAGCCCCTTGACCAGAGCAGGCAGGACAATGACACCAACACACACAGTACAATCGTGAAGCCCACAGACCAAACCCAGCTCTCAGCCTGTCCTTGGGGAACAGGACAGCCCCTGGAGTGCTGGCAGGGGCTGAGGCAGAGCAGTGCTGCTGCTGCTTTGGGGCTCAGAAGAAACAAGGGGTCCACCGGGTCTGGTGCTGGACCACAGCAGCCTGCCACATCCAGGGGCTCTACGGTACACAAAAGCAGGGGGGTCAGCACAAGAGACATGGATGCCCCAAGAAGCACAAGCCTGGAGAAGGGAGAGTACAAAACCTCTCTCCTCAGCCAGCCTCCCACAAGCATGGAGCTAGGCATAAGGGGAGCAGAGTTTTAAAATTTATGCCCCACTCACCTGGCCTGGAACGAGGGCCTGGGAAGCACCAGCTCCCCTGCTTCCTGTAAGGCAAGCTGACTCCCTGATGAGAGACAATTTAATCTAGTCCTATTTTTAAAAAATCCCGATCTAGCAGGACCTCCTGTTTAGCACAGACCATGAAATGCCAACAGTTAAACTCAGGTGAAAACAAAAAGCCTTGTTCTGCTACAATTTATGTGCCACACAGCAATTCTGGAAGGGCCACCACAGACCACCACGTGGCCAGGAGTGCTGAACAACACCCCCAATGTTTTCTGCTACAAAAAGCTTAAACCAAGTCAGGAAGTCTCAGGTTGCTCAGGATGTCTGGAACACTTTTTGTGGGAGGATGACTTCAAAGCATCTTACACAGTAATTACATTTCAGCCTCACAACACCCCTGTGAGGTAGGTATTTTCCTCATGTACTGACACAAAGGCAGGAGCTCACCAATTCGGCGGAGGCAAGAGCCGGTAAGTGGAAGAACCGGAGATCCCAGGAGTCCCAATTCCCAGGTAGCCTGAACAGATACACCTTTGTCTTGAACCAGAAAGTGTCCTGTGGAGCAGTCAGTACAGTATTGCTGGTATCGTGGTGCCTGCAGTCCATTTTTTAAATGTTGCTTTTCTGCAAGGGATGTCAAACACACACAAGCTTCAATCTGAAATCATTTTATTCCACACCATGGAAGTTCACAGGCACAGAAGAATACTCGGCACTCTGGATCTTCCCACTGCACTTCCAGTGGCAGAGGCAAGGCTTTCCCAGTGTGGCAATCAGGCTTATGCACGTGTAAGATTTTAAGACTCTGAAACTGAACCGTGCATGTCAAATGCCATTGCAAGCTACAGCATAAGGCATCTTACTGACATCTTACAGCCAAAACACCACAGAGGGTGGTGGACAGTTCTCTGAGGGCTCCTCTCACGCTGACAGAGCTGAGACTTACAAGCCCTCACCTCTCCAAGCTGCCACACTCTTCCCAAAGGCAGCAGCTGCAGCCCACTCTGTCTGAGAAGACATGCAGATTGTGCTGGCTCCCAGGCTGTTCAACTGGGCGAGAAAAAAGGCAACCTTGGCCTGAAATGTCAGGAGTTTGAAAAGTTCTTTTCTTTTTAAAATTAATTAATCTTGTGGAAGAATCTGCAGCAGTCTACAGAAAAATCATGCTCACTTATGCCTGGCTATCACAGGAAATTCAGGAGTCTGGACAGCTAAGTGGTGTACCAAAAAAATCCTTCCCTCTCTCCAGTTTTCCACCCCCATGCTGCTCCTACACAAAGTGACTGGCACAAAAGATTCAGAAACTGAGATCCTGACGAACATATTTAGGATTCTCTTGTACAACAGGATATTGCCTAGTCTCCAAGAAGGGAGAGGATGTTTAAACAGGAAGAGACAAGGCTAAAAAAGATCAGAGAACCCAGGCAAACAACATCCTGGGTTCCATCAAACCCAACATGTATAAGAAAGTCGCAGTTAAGGCTGCCAACCTGCTTTTTAATTCTGCTACCATGCCGGGGCATTATTGCATGTTTACTACACGCATACCACTTCTGCTTTCAACTTTCCTCTCCCAAAGAACAGCTGAAGTAAAATCTAATATCCACCTCCCAGGTCTCAGGAGAGGACCTGAGGAAGCACCCCAACCCAGCTAGCTTCTGGCTGTGCTGTTCGGATGGAGAAGGAGGATCATTTCCTTGCAGCACACCTTCAGTTAGACAGACCTCTTCGCTGACACTACCAGCACAAGCCCCTGCTAAAAAAACAGCAGCTCCAACAGATCCCTTGGGGATGAGAGCTTTACCTGACATAATACAAATGCATCTACACAGACTTAAGCAACACAATTTTAAAAAGCATAAACCAACAATATGTCCTCCTCCCAGTCCTTTAAAATTGGCACCGTAAGTTCCAGAAACATCTGAACCCATAACCTCAAAGAAAAACCATTCAGGTACGTGAAATGCACTGGCCTGAACAAGCCCACGGCTCTGTAACTTCTTGGCATTTAAAGCCCATCAACTGTTGTTATCACTGACTTTTGTCAGTTGTTGCCTAGAGCTAAACATCACCCTGCACCTAACGGATTGTAATTACTGGCAAATGCCGACGTTTTCCCCACAGTTTTTGCTGCACAAGAAACTCCAGAATTCTTCTGCTCCATCGAGCTTCCTATGGCAAGGTGCTAGTGCATCTTTGTTAGCAGTCATCATAACAGACACAGAGCGAAAGTAAACGGACCGTTGCTGGTTAAGGTGTTGCACTTTAGATGTACGGGTGTAGATTAAGACCACGAAAGATGCTTCAGGTTGGTGGTGACCTCTGCTGAAGTTGCTTCAGTGTTTGGAGCATTCATACCACCTTCCCTTCCTGAAATTCTGTTGTGAGATCTGCTGGACGTTCAGATAGGCCAAAAGGGCTGGTGTTCCTTTCCTCAAGTGTACAGGACAACATGTAAACATATGACAGTGTCAAAGCAAAGCAGGTTTTTATATTTACCTGCTGGCTTAAAAAAAAAAAGTTCTTTAAAAACTGACCGTTGTCTTCCTTGCCAGTTACATGAACCATTAAATACTTGGCATGTCCTTACCCAAAGCTGGGCTATTAGTGCACTCACTCGGGGCGCAGAGGGAACAAAGCATTGCACAATAATGTAGAGTCAGGGCGTTCCCCTAAAAGTTAAGGAGCCAACCTTCGACAGCGCATAATGAAGACAGATGTCTGGATCGAGGAAAAGTGACAAAAACTTAAGGACTGTGAGAAACGGAAGCAGAAGGGGGTAGAACAGAGCTGGCTGGCTGCTAACGGAACTTCGATCTGCAGCTGCCTCTAGCCGGGTGGTGTTAGCTCTCAGGGGTAGCTGCGGCCTCCACAAGATTCCCTAATCCTGTCAAAAAAAGCACAACTGCCCGTCAACAACCAGAGCACTTCCCCTCATATCAGGACAAAAGACTGCAGCATGCAGGCTAATTGTATGCTTATTCTTCCAGAATTGCACAAGCTAGAAGTAGCTCCAAACACAGAATGTTATCTATCAACTAATCCATCACACAGTTGGAACAGAAAGCCCACCCATCCTCACAGAGAGAAACTGTAAACATCCCAGAGGAAAAACAGTGAAACCTGGAAAGCAAATGTTCTAGGCAATGTAGTAATTTTTAATATTGAAGGCATTCATTTCAAACTCTTTAGTGCAAACAACTTAAAGATGCACAGAATTTTCAGAAGAACAGATGTCATTTGTGGTCTCTGAAGAGCACAGTTAAAATATCCCACCCCTCCCATTAAAAAAAAAACCCTCTCTCTATTAAAAGAGGCAATTAGGAAAAGCAATAAAACCATTTATTAAGTAAAGCAAAAACCCTATTTTTTAAAAAAAATACCAAGAATCTTAGTTTTAAGTTTGGAGCAATTAAAATAAATCATGTCAGAAAGATATCAGCAGAGGCCAACTGTTTTACATTCTGTAAGGGACCCCTTGCTCTCCATCCCTCTGTCCTGATTCATCACCCTGTCTGAACCCTGCCAGATCTGCCTTGTATTGTCTTTGGCTTGATTAAAAACCAACAGTTGCCATCGGGTCACCTGGAGGAGCTGCGCTCTTTGCTGACACAGTCGTCCTGGGAAGTTGTATCACCATTGCCCATCATGCTGCATGTTCTCCTCTTTTTCCTCCGGTGCATCATCCCCTCTGTCTCAGAGCCAGAGTCACACTGAAGTATGAAGAGACAAAACCAGAATTCAGAGAAACCTAGGAAACTGTTTGTGCTGTGGAATTCACTGTAAGAGCTACCTCAGCAACCCTGAATAATCTATATTTAAATAACATGCTATTTTAGATTAGACACATGAAATAAATTTTGAATTAAGTGTTTAAAAACCAGGAACAGGTGTGTTCTTAGATTCATCACTGACTAACCTGGCCTGGGGCACAACAATTGATGTATTCATTGTGGCTCCTAGAAGGACCTAATTTTCCGAGAGCAGACTCAGTGCCTTCTGAAGCATTTTGGTGCCTGGAAAAGTGCTGTCTGTCCTAACTGTCAAGTCTGTTTGGGACCTTGTTCACCCTCCCCATTTTAAAAACATTCATTTTACAGCCATTTTACACAAGCATGGCTTAACTAAACGAGTGACAGATTTATATGTAATACAAACAGATCAAACAAAACAAGTTCATTGAGAAAATGAAGAGAGGCTTCAGCAAACAGAACCTGCTACAACCACAGGCTCCTCTGCCACATGGGTGTGTTTAGTTGCTTTTTATTATTTTCCTCCATAAAACATAAATATTAGGACGAGGATACATGATCAGCTATGGAAAAAAACAATGTAATTGCAGTATATGGATCACCTACTGTAGCAAAAAGCATTACCTCTGAATCAGAGTCTGAGGAGCTGGAGCTTGAGGAACTGGAAGAATCACTAGAACTATCGGAAGCAATACCAGTAGATTCCTGCAGGTCAACTGAATCAGCCAAAGCTGCCAAGTCAGGATGTTCCTGCTTTAGGATCCTGAACACAGTTGGAATTTTAAGGTTAGCCTTTGAACACTAACACTGCATGAATAAGGTATTGTTGGGTTTTGTTTTAAATAGAGGATATGAAAAGAAAGCTACTAAATCTCTTACCTGTACCATTTCCGTGACAATTTGGGTCTCCCTCTTACTGTCTTGTGCCACACCACAGGGAAGTTGGTACAGCTGGCAAAGTTTTGCGTGATGGCAATAGTTGTGTCCAGATTGAGAACTACGTGCCACCACCCACCTACAAATACACCACCAATGACCATTGCTGGCTACAGAGCAGAAAGCAAGTTCAAGAACAGTTGTGTACACTTTTTCCATAGCACAGGTAGAAGTCAGACCTTATCTCCCAAGCCCAGGTGAGTCTGCCACCATGTCTTCCTTCCTCAGTCTTATTTCAGCATTTGCTCCAATGCTTTACAGACTCTTGTCACAGAAGGCTGCTCAATGCTTTGACCAAATTATCCAGCTCATGAGCAGTACTGAAGATCTGACCTGACAGGAACACACTGGCTTCTGACAGCTTATTTAACAGCAAGAGCCATTGTAACCCAGACCACACAGACACCTCTCTGTTAAGCTGGAGAGCACTTTCCACGCTGATTTAAGAAAGGTTCTTATGACTACAGACTAACCTTTCATTTAAAAATAGACACAATATTGTTTCTCCACACATGATAAAAATAGACAGTGGTGTTCTTACAACCCACTTATAACCTCATAAAAAGACGAAGGAAACAGTTTAATAGAAGCCGACAGCCACAAAATCTTAACAGAAGGTACACTGAGGAGTCACTAGTAAGTGCCAAGACAATCACAAGGCACTCTTCAAACGTGAAATCAGCTGTACAGCAGAGACGAGCAATGTGGGTAGAAGCAATGGGCTGCAAGCACAGAAATGATCCAAGATTTAGAGGTCAGAATTTGGCACTGAACTCACCCGCTTTATCCACTAGCCACCCTACCTCCCAGTTACAACAGGCACACAATGTGCAGCCACTCTAAGAGACCAGCATCCTTATCAGATCTTTCTTTAGCTTCTGATTTCAAATGCCAGATGCAAGCACAACCATGGAGAGGTGGGTGGAAAGTGTTAGTGCATTCAAGTATTCCTTCTCCCAGAGCTAAGAAAAATTAATATGCAGCCAGACCACCCAGGCTAAAAAATTCAGTCATTAATTTGATACAGTGTATAGAAACTGAAACATTTTTGCCTAAGAGTACTCAAACACCTCTATTACTTTATGCCTTGATGTTTTCCTATTACTGCAGTTTAGTTCAGGATCACATTCCTGTCACGCTGCAACTCTGGTCCCACCTGCTTTATCATCTGTATCTCGTGCAATCCTATGCTGCAGGCCATATATGTTTCGGGACATTGAGACTATTCAGTTATTTTTCTGAAAGAGAGCCCTTTTGAAACAGCTCAGAGTAGTTTGTTTTGTTAGAGATGAGCCATATAAGAAAGCTGAAGTATTCTCTTTCTCTCTACTATACACAGTTGTTAAAAATATGCTTTTCTCTCCCAGAATCCCTTGCTGGAGAGATTCATACATACCTGGCACAAAGACTGTCTCGCCTGGTTTCTGTAAGATCTCCAGGGGTTTGAATTCAGGGGGCCAGGTGGGGAGCTGTGTCCTAGGATAGATGACATTGAACCAAGTGATAGCCTCATCCTGCTGGTTCCCTCCCTCTTCTCGCGTCACTTTGATCAGCTCTCTGGGAGTGCTGGTAGGGAACAGGCACCAACGCTTATGGCCCTGGACTAAGGCATTCCACGCACTAGTTCCCAAGGGATCGATGTGAATTCCTGTTCCAGAACGAGGTGGGCCCATCACAAACCATCTGCATGAGGGGAAAAGAAACCTTTAGTCAGAGAGCAAGCAAGTACCTACGTTCTCTTTTCTTCATATTAGCAAGAAAATGACAGCTGTTCATTTCACAGAGTTAGAATTCAAGGTAGTTATAGCTCCTTCACTTACCTTCTTGAGATTGTTAGGCTCACGCTACAGCAAAAGATACAACGTGGGTTTAACCTAAAAATCAGCATGAATTGGGACAGGAACGACTCTGGGCCAAGAAAGCTAAGATAACTTTTAAAAACAAAATGCAGCTATGAAAGACAAACACTTCTTCAATAAAATATACCTTTATTTCAAGGTTTATGAATGTGATTAACTCATAACAGCCTGCATTAGGATTCTTACTATGCACAGGGATTCTCCTCATCCTATGTTTTTCTAAAATTCTCTGCTCATAAATGGATCCAGAACTGCAGAACAATGAGGAACAAACAAAAAGCAATACAAGTCAGGAACAGAGCAAAGTTACGCAACCCTGACCTCCCTCTATGCCTTGTGTTCATTTACAACAGGCTTTTCATTCTGACATTTAACTCATTGGAGCTCATTCTCCAGTGATCATTCGGGATTTGGTGTGTATATTCTCATTCCCCATTTGCAAGGTTTATTTCTCCCTGTGGAGAACTTTATCTGCTACACACGTGTAACAGCAACACCACCTTGAATTGCTCATTTTCCCCGTAACAGAACAGCAAGATCTACCACACCAGATAAAGCAGTGTAAGTGAGGCAACTTCGTATCAGGTGTCGAGAGGGAAAAATGTTTAAAAATAACTGTTTAATGGATAGCAGAGAGAGCAGAAGCTAAAGCACTAACAAGACCCCTCTACTGCATGGCTGACAGACAAGCAAAACCAGTAAGAGGAGTTCAAAGGTTCAGAAAATATCGAGAGCCACCAAGCTCTCCATCTCCCCTTTCCAATACAGGTGTAAGTAAGCTGGTTTCTACGTATCATTTGCTAGCACCAACTGTAGGACTGTAAGTCTGGTTATCAAGCTGCACTCTTCCTACTTCACAAAGGAGCCATAAAAACGTAAAAAAAAGCATGTGTGTGTCTGTTCCACTATCAGTTCACTTTTTAGAATCCTATTACTGTTGGAAAGCTAATTAAACCAAAAGCAGAACAGTCAAAGTGTTTACTAAGAAGTCAGAAGAAATTAAAGGTCTGCCTGGTACACTGGAAGACACACTGTTCAATACCATTCTTCTGACTATAGCCTGAATCTACACATGCAGATTTTAAAATCCTTATTTAGCAACACCATCATTTACCAGCATTTGCCTCCAGGCATTTAATTTACAATGAATATAACCCAATTTGCCACAAGACATCAAAAACTTCACATCCTGTAACTTCAATTTAAAAGCAAAACCCCCAGCTTGCCCCAAACTAAAATAACTGCTTCAGTAAATGGCTTCAAAAAATTCCTGCCCTTATTTTAAAAAGAAAAAACTCCGCTAAAGATGCTCTAAACAGCACAAGTTTTTACTTTAAAGATCTATACGCTATCACACACCTCTCGATCCAGAGGTCAATCTGTATTGTCCATATCCTGACCATATGATTATATGATCAATCAATATGATTAAGCACCACGTCCCGTCGGATTTTCAATTATGCTCTTAAACTCCGGTTTACTCTTACTCTGTTTCTATACCTAGATGAAACCCCTAACTCCAGGAGGCACCAGTGTGCTCTCTTGCATCACTCATCTCTCAAAAAATGCTAACAGCCTCAAACAAGCCCACATTTCCCATAAAGTACAAGAATTGTGAATACCAAGCTCACAAGCACAGAGCTCAGCATGTGCCTGTAGGTGGGGAGGGTGTGGGGGAAAGAGATATCAGTGTGACTCACAATCAGATCATCTCGTTTACCTATAACCTGGATAAACAGTTCCCACTTCTGTCAGTGTATTCAGCTTCTACCAGAGACTACACCTGATGTGCTTTTGATCACAGCATTGTATGTTCTTAGAACATAAAAAACGTTGGTTACAACATTGCAAAAACACCTCCTTTTGTGACCTTAAATAACACTAGTTTAAAGCTTCACTCCTGCGAGAGCAGAACTGGTCTATAGACAGCTGACAGACTGCAGAGAAGAGTAGCACTGTTCATTACCTGTTCTATTTTATTTAAAAAAATTAAACAATAAGAAACCCACATCACAGCCTCGTGTCACTCGAAGGGCAAGGCATTATCTGACAACCATAATATGGCTGTAAAGATTTTAATTACTTGGGAGTGTTCAGCTCATGCTCATACTGCTATGAAGCATTGTATTAATGCAGATAGAAATCCCTTTCATATACAACAGCGCAAATACAACGTTGTTGCATTTGATTTCAGGTATGAAGTGTCATTTTAATCATTTTTCAATCAGATAAAAAAAAGTTAAAAAGACTATACAGATGTGAAATATTCTCTCTCAAAATCATCTGAAGGGGAGCTAAGAACCAGTCTCCACACTTCATACTAATCTAGCTTAAGACCTTTACCTTAAAAGGACTGACTCTAATTAAACAAAATCCCACTATGTACATAAGCCACTGGTGCAAAACCCAGGAGCTACTCTTGAGGTACTTAAAATGTGAAAGCCAGAAAGCACACATAGCAAGAAATTAATCTTCATAACTTTCAGTAACTATGTAGTTTTTCCAAATCTAAGAAGTGAGGTAAACTGACTTAAAGAAAACAAACCCAAAACCCATAAACTTGTAGCAACACTGGTGGCAGAACCAGAAACTGTGATACGCAAACCTGCGCTTCTCTCCCTCTGGGTTACAGATGCATGCTCACTTCAAAATGGCAGACATAAAGCTACCACTTTGTTTCATACAAGACAATTGTACCTATTTAGGAAGGGCTAATGAGATGGAAAATACCTACTTTTATCTTGCTGTCATTATACTATACCTGTAAGGCGGCCTTCGTTTCTCCCCTGCATACTGAAACAGATCATCAGTGAAGAATTTGGGTACTTTGTAGTCCTCCAGGAGTTTCCTGCGCTTGGGATGCTCTCCGTAACTGCTATCAAAGATGTAGAGCGGGCTGTCATCGCGGGTGGTTTCCATATACTCTATGTAGTACTTCATCTTCATCTTCACAGAATAACCGTCATTGTCCTCCCCACATTTGAACTTTTGGTTCCTATACTTGCGTTTCAGTCGTTCCAGAGTCCACTTCTCTTGTGCAGACCAGCCCACCTGAGCATTCAGCAAGACTACAGGCTTGTAAGGTTTTTCATAACGCTCAACAAATTCCTCCACTGTTAACTGGAGTGCATCTGCCCTCTCCACGTTATCCTGGGAAACCGAGAGAGGTATACAGAACAGATATTAGGACAGACCAGCATCCTACAGCTGTGCTTTTTAAGTCGATGTGGGGGAGCTTCACAGCCATACTGTGTTTCACACACCGCGGGGGTATCAAGCTGCCCACGTGTTATTTTAAGCTCCCCGGGGCTGCAGTCCCATTTCTCATGCCCTGCTCCTTGCGTCCATCAGTAACACCAGCAGCCTGGAGCCCGCTGGCACTCCTCCCCACCGAGGTCACCCCCCAGGCGGAAAGGCCACCCCCTGCCCTTTGGCTGACACATCCCCGGCTGTATGTCACCCCCCACGCCGCCCCCAGGGAAGGCGCTCCGGCCCTGAGGGTGCCCAACCCGCCCCGGTGGGCCCGGAGCCCCCCACTCCCCTCGCCACGTGGAGGGAGGAAAAAACGCGGGTGCTGCTCGACCCCCCGCCCCGGCACGCCCAGGGAGCCCCGCCAGCTCTAAGGCAACCCCAGCCTCCAGAAAGGCCCTTTCTCCGCTCCCACCAGACTCCCCCAGCCCCCTTCCCCTCAGACCTCCCCAATCCCCTCAGGGACCCCAGTCGCCCTCCTCCTCGTTCCCCTCAGGGCCTTCCCGCTCCCCCCAGGCCCCCATTTCCCTCCTCCCTCCCCTCAGGCCCCATTCCCCTCAGCCGCCCCGGCCCCCTCAGGCGAGGCGATGCCGGCGGGGCCGGGGCGCACCTTGCAGGCAGCGGGGCTGAGGGGGAAGGTCTCGCAGTAGTTGTGGCGGGTCCAGTCCAGCGAGTCCTTCAGCTCGGGCCGGGCGCTGCGCTTCGCCTCACGGATCCGCTTCTTGCTCTTATGATTCATAGCGGCGGTGTCACGGGCAGCGCTGGGGGCCGTTAGCATCCGCTGCCGCTGTCCCCACCGCGCCCCAGGCCCCGCTCCGCGCCCGCCCCGGCTCCGCTCGCCCCGGCCCGGCCGCACCTTCCAGAAATTTCACCCCCTTGCCGCCG
>VZTO01025292.1:23264-39633 GCA_013400615.1 Syrrhaptes paradoxus
TCAATAAAACATTTGCTCTGTAAAAAAAAAAAATACTCTGTAGAAAGCCCTTCAGTATTAATTTACCTAAACCAATAACCAAAAAGCCCTGCTCAAGAAAAAAAAAAAGCTAACAATGTGCCCCGTTAGGATTCGCTTGGTTCAGGCTATTAATGTTCTAAGAACTACCCAACACCCCACCTAAGTGCTACAATAAAGTAACATGCAACCTGTGCTCATTCTGAGGTACATTACCATGTTCCTAGGAGGATACAGCTCCTTCTTCTTCCGGAGACTTGGGAGGGCTCTTAGACCTGGATCTAGAGTTGGATTCCCTCTTTGAGGCAGGGGGAGGGCTTCTAGACCTGGACCGGGATCTTGACCTGGACCGGGATCTGGAGACAGACGAGGACTTTGACTTGGATCTCCTGGCGGACCTGGACTTTGAGGTGGACCGAGACCGAGAGCGTGTGCGAGACCGGGATTTGGATCGACTGTAACGAGACCGACTGCGGGATCTAGAGCGGCTCCTGCTTCTAGATCTGCTGCGACGGCGTCTTCTAGGACTAAAACATACCAGAAGAAAAAAAAAAAAAAAAAGCGCGTTAGAAGTTGAACATGGGCGGCGCAACAGACTTCAGCAACTACCTCGGGACAGGGAGGGCGGAACGGGACCCACGTGGGCAAGAAAACGAGCGTTCAGAGGGCGCCATTGTTCAGAGCGAGTGGCCGGGGGCTAAACCTACTACAGGGCAAAACCCTCCCGATCCAAGGAGCTCCACGTGTGTTTGCTACTAAACCCCTGCACCCCTCTCCCAACCCCGCCGCGAAACTCACGCGGAAAAGGAAACAAACCCGAGCGGTCCCTGCTGAACAGGCGCATGCCCAAGTTCCCCCTCCTGCCTCATTGCTGAACCTCCGCGGCCCCTCTCCACCCCTCCAAGCGCTCACCTGCGGCTGCGGCGGCCGTAGCCGCTGCTGTAGCGACGCGGCGGCGGGCCCCGGCGGCTGTGGTGGGAATCGGGGGGGCGACCGTAACGGGCCATCTGCACGCGGAGCTCGCGGCCATCCAGCACGGCCCCGTCCATGGCATCCATCGCGTCCTCGGCATCGCGTTTGTCGTGGAAACGGACGAAAGCGAAGCCACGGCTCTCCTTGGTGTAGCGGTCCCGGGGGATGTACACGTCGCCCACTCGGCCATACTTCTCGAAGACCCTCCGGAGCGTGTCCGGGGACGTACGGTAGGTCAGGTTGTCCACCTTGAGGGACGTCATGCCCTCCACGTCTGGCGGAGGGCGCCCGTAGCTCATGGCGGGCCACAGCCCCCGAGGGGCGACGGCAACCGAGGAGAAGAAACCTGAGGGAAGGGGAAGGGGGACGAGTCAGGAGGCGGCGCGGCCCTGAGAGGGAAGCGCCTCACACCGGAGGGGGAGCGCCGGAGAGGCGGCCCAGCGGAGTCCAGAAAGGCGGGGAGCTGCAGGGCATAGGGGAACGCCGCAGGGTCCTCAGCGGAGAGGGAGGCGCAGGCACCCACCTCTGGGATCCGGGGGGAAGGCGGCCTAAGGCCGGAGCAGAGGCGAAGCGCCACCAACAGCCGCCCCGACCCGCTGCCGCGAGGAAATGAGCAGGGCGCCGCCCGCGCGCGCCTACTTAACGCCACAAAATGGCCGATGGCGACCCGGAAGTGAAAGCTCCGCCCGGCGCGCGCTGCCCCGCCCGCCCCACGCCTGGCGGCGGCCTCCGCGAGCGGCGCTTTATTTTTATTTTTTCTCCTTACCGGCCCCGGATCCCGGAGGGAACCTTAGAGAGCGAGCGGAGAATCGTGTTCTCAATTAATAACTCGCCTGCCGTTAACGTGACTATTACGGCGGCTCCGCCGTGACCCGGAACGGCTCGGTTGAGGCGGGGAAATTTTGAACAATGTGTGCCGAAAACGGTAAAAAAAAACGGAAATAAGGCGAGGCCTGCCTTTGCTGGGGGGAGGACGGGCGGGAAACCCCTGCCCGTGAAGAAAAAACAAAACAAAACAAAACAAAGCGCGTGTGGGAAGGGGAGCGGCCGCGGCGCGGGCGGGTGGCGCCGCTGTAAGATGGCGGCTGTGAGGGGAGCGGCTGTGAGGGGCGCCCGGCTCGGGCTGCCGGGAGGGCGCTGGGCCCGGGGCAGCGCCTGTGGGAGCTCAGTGTCCTGCCGGTTACCGCTGTGTGGTGGCGGTGGGGGCCCGGCGGGCTGGCGTGGTGCTGCGCGGGCTCTCCTCCCCTCAGCCTTGCCAGGGGGAGCGGCCGCGGTGCGGGCAGCTGTGGCCGCTCGCTGAGTGCGCTGGCGGAGCAGCGGGGGGTGGTTTTGGGACAGTCCCGTGCCCGCAGGGTGTTGCCCGGCTGCGGCGGTGCCTGCCGGGGCTGCGGGAGAGCTGGGAGGCGTTAGAAATGATGTGAGACGCTGCGCTCTGGGCATGGGGGCTGCGGCAGCGCCCGCGGCCCAGTGGGACAGGGGAGATCAGGGAAGGGGGACAAGCTTCTTCCCTCCGCTTTGTCTAGAAAAGCTGCTCCCTCGCTCCAGAAGTTGTTCTTGTGTCACTTCAGGCACTGAATAAAATGCCCAAACTCCCAAGTGTGAGCGGTAATACCCGCTTCTCATCTTACAGCAACGATAAACGTCTGTAGCCGTCTGTTTCATAATACTGTGTTAAAAAAAAGTCATAACTCAGAGGCAGTCCTCACTCATGCAGTGGCAGTATCAATAGGAGAAAGCAAATCCAGTGTTGGAATTGAAATCCTTACTGTCATTGTGTTGAATGTTTTTTTTTTATTGAAGAAATAAAAGCAGTGACATCAAAGCAAGGCCAGAAGCAACAGGTTGTTTTCTGCTCCAAAAGACTTAAGAAATCAAATAAACTAGTACTGGTTTTCCCATTTTGTGTCCCTTTATGCTATCCTGTTTGGTTTTTTTTTCCCCCCAAATAATTTTGATTAAAAATTTTGTGATTAATCTGCTGAAGCACTTTAAGGAGAAATTTGATGTTTTACAAAGATTTCCCTCAAATGACAGTTTCCTGTGGCCTTCCCTGGTTTGAGTCACTTCAATACAAGCTGCTGCGGTTGCCGAAAGAGCTGGTCCAGCACCAGCCCGTTCTGCCGGGCAGGCAGTGAATGCTTGTGCTGGCACAGAAGCTGGGAAGAAGGCGTAAGTGGGACACAGTGCCTAGAGGATCTTAAAAATCTGTTACTATAAATTCATAATATAGAAAAGGAAGAGGAGACCTTTGCTTGTGTTAAAAAACCCCACCTTGATATTCTAACTGGATCTTTGTAAAGCAAAGTGTCTGAATAATTGTACTCCATTTCTTCCACAAGAAAAAAATAAATACTGTTTTGAAGAAATAACTTTTTTTTGGAAAATACAAGTTGGGAATTAAAAGAGTATTAAATATGTAATGATAGCTGGGCTGCAGATTTTATTTAAGTCTTTAAATAGCAGAGGTAAGATTCGGTGATTTGCCATGAACTTCAATCAGTTCTGGGTTTCTTTGCCTTTTGCTTTGACTCTTTCCTGAGTTACTGGGACAGTGAAGGGCAGAAGCACTGTGCAGAGCATGTCTGTTGGTGGCACTGAGATATGTAGTTTTCCCCCAGGCGGGAATTATTTTCCCTTTGGAATGACTTTGTGCATGTTTGAGTTCAGCTAATTAAACAGTTATCTTGGGTGACTTTCTATGGCTTTTTTATCTTGGCAGGTGTTATTTAGTGACTATAGATTATAATTCTTAAAAACTAGGACAAACCTTTCTATTTTAAAGGTTAGGAGAGTTCCACCCTTTTGACTAGAACAAGAGTATTTTCATAAAACTGCATTTCCCACAGTGCACAAGGGCTTTCTGGGCTGGGTCAGCTGATCTGGATTGTGAAATATTCCTTATTTCCTGTCCAACCTGCATGGACATGACTCGTGTGTACGAATGTCTCATCTTTCCTTGGTCAGGTGATTTAAAGGCTGCGGAACAGAATTGTGATTTAGAACAATGTCAAGAAACTGAGCTGTTCACTAGCTCGGTATTTGGAAAACTGCTTCATTTGGGAGAAAGTGATGTCATGAAGAAGTAACATACTGCAGTCTGCTCTGTCAACTTCATGGGAAAAGGTAGAGAGAATCTTGGTCTTTACCTTTTGTACTACACCTTTATCTTTGTTTTTTTTTCAAGTTACTGATTTTGCTGTGCGTTATTTAAGAGAGTCACCAGATTTCCTTATTAGTTGGTTTTGTCCTGGCTAATAAGTAGCTCAAAGTAATAATAATTTTTGAAGCTTTCATTTTTTTTTATTTTATTCTTGTTGTTGTTTGTTTTTAACAGAGGTTAAAAGGAAAGTTTTAAAAGAAAATAGTTTTTCCAGACTGAAGCTGAGGACTTGGCAAGAAAAGACAAAATGTCTCCTGAATCAAAAAAACTTTTCAACATAATTATTTTGGGAGTCTCATTTATGTTTATATTCACTGCTTTCCAAACATGTGGAAATATTGAGGTAGGTGTGAATTTCAAAACATTCCACATTTCTACTACAGTTATTCATCCTTTCTTGTCTTTTGTGTCTGTTAAGAGTTGTTTTATTTGGGATTTTTTATTGTGCGAGAAACCTGACATTTTGTCTCCTTTCCTTTGGTTTAGTGTTAACTAGATTAAGTTGGTTAACTGGATAATTAAGCAGTTAATTTCTTTAAGATAGCATAGCTACACATGTAACTGTGCCTGATTGCTTGGAAAGTAGACAATCTTATCAAATGTTTGGACTTTAAAATAGTGTCTGTTTTGACATTTGTAATATTTAATAATTCAATTACATGGGACCTTCCATATTTATGATCATTGTATATAGTCCCTTTCAAACTGTTTGCCTAAGTTGTTATTATTAACCATACTCCTAGTTTTTCCTAGAGTGTTTTTCCTAATCTAACAGATTTTTCTGTTTTAACAAACTAGACATTGAGGGGGAGTATGAGGATAACATCTGACAAGTAGTCAGACTTTCACAATTGCTAGAACTGCCAAGTCACCTTCCATCTGAATAAGTAATTTACTGCTTTAGTATCATGTATCTCTGTGTGTGCTGAAGCAAAATTGAGTGCAACATAATCCAAATTTACTATTAAAAGCAGATTGTGCTCTTGATACTTAAATTTTTAGAATTGTGCTACTGACATAGTTAGCCCAGATCTTCTGGGTTACTGAGTTGTTGGCACTGCTTTCAATATTGGTTACGTGCTCGAAGGACAGTTAGATTTCAACATACCTCTTAGCCTACAGGTCTTACAGCTTCTCTTTCCTTGCACGCAAGAAGAATCCTTTCTGGGCTCGGACATTCACTGCGATACAGAAATAACTGCTTAGGATAGTTTTTGTAAAAGTCATAGAGCAGCATGATACTGTACATGAGTACGTAACTACAGCCCAGTGATCTTAGAAGTTCTGCAATGAATTCACAGCACCTCACCTAACTGGACCTAGTGATCATGTAATCATGTCATTTTTTGTCATTAAAGTCCTTACAAGTGACTTTCAATCAGACTTGCCTGCCTATCCATCTAATTGCATGGTCTCACGATCACTAAAGCTGATTCAAGGGAAAAAAAAGGAACAGGGAAGTAACGGGAAGCTGAAAAGAACGGAAATTCTTATCAGAAGCTCATAGGTCAAATTAAGAGTATTTTGAGACTTCTCCTTTTCCCCCCCACTCTTTACATTAAGAGAGTTGTACATATCTACCTAAGAGAGGTGTTTAGTGAAAAATTTTTGTGAAATATTTTAAGGTCTCTGATGAAATAATGATATAATCCTAAAGTACTAATTACTGCTTCAAACAGATGTTTCCCTGTCTAATATCTCCTTCACCTTCATTGTGGTGGTGTTGTGAGTTGTAATTAACACTTTAAATTATTTTAAGTACTTTGTAGAGTCTATTAAAGATTAATTCTCATGTTCACTACTGACTTCAAACTGATGCAAGTGTTCTCAAGCTACAAGATACGTTCTAACATATTACAATGTATGATTTTCTTCTCACAGCAAACTGTTATCACAAATCTAAACAACACGGATTTTCATGGCAGTGGCTACACAAGGTAAGTTACACAGATCTTTGCTCCTTGCAGGATGAACCTACTTAATAATTCCCTCTGGTAGAGATATGTTCTCAAGAGATTGTAGTGTTCTGCTGACTTCAAGATTTAATAATGTACTTAAAGCAGTTTAAAATGTAGCCTTCTCACATCCACTCTAGTTCTACTCTGGATTATTTCTAGGTGAACTTCATACCTGTTTTGCATGGGTTTTTTTTGTAGGGAGAAAAAACACAATCATCACATTCTCAGCATTTTATCTTAGGAGACGAAGAATGTTAAAGTTTTAAAATAAATAAAACTGCTAAGTAAGGCCTTGGTTGTTTGCCCTTGTACAGCTTTGTCTGTTTGTATAGGTTGTGTGGTGTGCATCAACTCCCAACGTAAACATGACAGGAGCAGTCAGGCAAGCAGCAAGGCTCAAAGCCATTCTGTTTGTTCATTGTGCAGGTGTAGCCAACCTTGCCAGGAACAATCAGGGACTTTTTGTACACCAAATTAATCTGTCATATAGGAAAACCTGGTTGCTGCTTTGAAGGTTTTACTGTCTTAATCTAAACTAAAAACACAGCTGTCACAAAATATATGTGTAAAATTTCTGTGGTATATTTGTCAGGAAATAAAAACCTCACTGATAGACTCCTCTAGAAGTACGGGGCACAAAATACAGTAACTGTTGTTAAGGCACAGTTTGACAAATGCGTGTTGTAAATGACAAGAGGTGCTTGCCTGCAATAGTTTGGGACTCCGTTCAGCAGTCTGAGAAACGCTGTACGCTCCTATATTCCCATATAGAGTGCAACGGCTAAAGGTAGTGAGCAGAAGAAAGGAAGGAAATGTTTGACTATGAAAGTGACACGGTTACTTAAGTTATGTATGTACTTAATTTGATACTGTGGAATTGACTGAACGTTCTTAAATCAGTTGCACTGGTACCCTATATTTTAAGTACTTAACCGTTTTTGTTGTTTATTTATGTAGCATGGCCATTATTTATGGAGTATTCTCTGCATCAAATCTTTTATCACCTTCAGTGGTTGCTATAGGAGGACCTCAGCTCTCCATGGTTTTTAGTGGCATATTTTATAGGTAAGTATGATTTTTAAAATTTTGTCTGCTTCCTTTGAAATCTTTCTTTCATTTTGTCACACCTAAGGCTGCTGAGCCATACATGAAATTGTACCAGCTAAGGAAGGCATCTTGCAGAGTTAGTATCTGTATTAGTAGATGTATAACTGGAGCATACTTCAGCCTACTGTAAGCGGAATGCATTTTTTTCACAGCATTTCCAGAATTTGCTGACTATGGAGTTCAGGTTGTGGTCTCAGGTTAATGAGTACATAAAAAAAACCTTACATGCTTAGTGGAGTAAAAAGATTATCTTTTTTCACTTATGACCTGAACTATTTTCCAACATCACTTACGAGAGAGAAGCTGATTTAGAAGAAGCTAAGCGAGAGGTCTGATTGTTAAAGAGAATTGTCCATTTTAAGTCTATATTCAATAATCTAATCTGTTCTATTCTAGCCTATACATTGCAGTTTTTATCCAACCTTCTACATGGGCTTTTTACACTGCTTCTGTTTTTATTGGCATTGCAGCTGCTGGTAAGCATTGTTCTTACCCTCCTTACTGTTCTTTGCTATATTTGAATATACCTTTACAATATTTGTATTTCCTGACCAATATATTCTGTATATTTCAGTACTCTGGACGGCACAGGGAAATTGCTTAACTGTAAATTCTGATGAAAACACCATTGGAAGGAACAGTGGGATATTTTGGGCACTCTTACAGTCCAGGTAATCTTGATTTGTTGATGTTGCTTTGGTTGTGTACACATTCTCCTGACATATTTTGATAAGCTGGAGGCTGCATAAAAAATACTCCACTGGTACCTTGCAGTCAGTGAAGTGGGAAGGAGAGCTGGAAGCAGCATTTCTGTTCCTATTGTGCGTTATAGAACAATGAATGAGGTTCCATATTGCAAGCATCTGCTTTTGGAGCATTAAAACAATATATTACTCTTAGGGGAGTGTTTAACAGAGGTAACAGAAATCTTGTTGATTGTGGAGGGCTGTGCTCATTTGTGTCAGGATCCCCAGTACCCTAATGAGCCCTAATAGTCCTGCACAGCCTCACCTGCAGCTTCCACCACACCCTTCCCATCTGCCCATGGGCACAGGAAGCCCTATTTAAGCTTTGCCCTAAGCCTGGGGTTTTTCTGGAGCTGCGTTGGAGGAGGGTGGATCTCTGTCTCAGCCATAGCCATGCCCATACCCTTCTGAAATGAGGCAACTTACATGCAGATTTCCTCATTTTTGTTATGACCTTGTGTTTTGATTTTTAAAAATGAATAGCCAATATTATGGAGAAGAATCCTTTACTGTGGTTGAAGTTTTATATAGAATAAGCAGTTGGTGTGGAGAGTGACTAGTGTCTTTATTTCTTTCATGATTGCATTTTTTGCATAGAACAGTATTACTGTGATGCTACAACCTTAGTCTTACCCCAAAAGTGCTCTTCACCTTTGTTCTTTTTGTTTACAGCTTGTTTTTTGGAAACCTCTATATATACTTTGCTTGGCAAGGAAAAACTTACATATCAGGTGGGTAACGCTTGTGTATATGGGAGGTCACCCTTTAAAGTATGGTAGTGTGAATAAGCGTGAATTAATGAACTGGAAAGTGGCAAGAAACTTATAAAACAGCAGACATTTTTTTTCCCAATTTGTTGTTAGACTGTTTTTGGAATATATTTTTGATTTGGTGTTTCATGGTACTCATGGCTCTGGTATTACATATTTTGTTTTCCTGTGTATAATGCACTTTGAGTGCCTTCTTTTAGGATGCTATCTATTAACTTATAGTTTAGAATAAGGTTTTCCATAATAGCTACTCTGGGATTTTTTCACCGTGCAGACACAGTTATGCCAAAATATGGATATTTGGGGAGAAGGGTATTCTGGAANCGGAATTGACTGGACGTTCTTAAATCAGTTGCACTGATACCCTATATTTTATTTTAAGTATTTAACCGGTTTTGTTGTTTATTTATGTAGCATGGCCATTATTTATGGAGTATTCTCTGCATCAAATCTTTTATCACCTTCAGTGGTTGCTATAGGAGGACCTCAGCTCTCCATGGTTTTTAGTGGCATATTTTATAGGTAAGTATGATTTTTAAAATTTTGTCTGCTTCCTTTGAAATCTTTCTTTCATTTTGTCACACCTAAGGCTGCTGAGCCATACATGAAATTGTACCAGCTAAGGAAGGCATCTTGCAGAGTTAGTATCTGTATTAGTAGATGTATAACTGGAGCATACTTCAGCCTACTGTAAGCGGAATGCATTTTTTTCACAGCATTTCCAGAATTTGCTGACTATGGAGTTCAGGTTGTGGTCTCAGGTTAATGAGTACATAAAAAAAACCTTACATGCTTAGTGGAGTAAAAAGATTATCTTTTTTCACTTATGACCTGAACTATTTTCCAACATCACTTACGAGAGAGAAGCTGATTTAGAAGAAGCTAAGCGAGAGGTCTGATTGTTAAAGAGAATTGTCCATTTTAAGTCTATATTCAATAATCTAATCTGTTCTATTCTAGCCTATACATTGCAGTTTTTATCCAACCTTCTACATGGGCTTTTTACACTGCTTCTGTTTTTATTGGCATTGCAGCTGCTGGTAAGCATTGTTCTTACCCTCCTTACTGTTCTTTGCTATATTTGAATATACCTTTAAAATATTTGTATTTCCTGACCGATATATTCTGTATATTTCAGTACTCTGGACGGCACAGGGAAATTGCTTGACTGTAAATTCTGATGAAAACACCATTGGAAGGAACAGTGGGATATTCTGGGCACTCTTACAGTCCAGGTAATCTTGATTTGTTGATGTTGCTTTGGTTGTGTACACATTCTCCTTACGTATTTTGATAAGCTGGAGGCTGCATAAAAAATACTCCACTGGTACCTTGCAGTCAGTGAAGTGGGAAGGAGAGCTGGAAGCAGCATTTCTGTTCCTATTGTGCGTTATAGAACAATGAATGAGGTTCCATATTGCAAGCATCTGCTTTTGGAGCATTAAAACAATATATTACTCTTAGGGGAGTGTTTAACAGAGGTAACAGAAATCTTGTTGATTGTGGAGGGCTGTGCTCATTTGTGTCAGGATCCCCAGTACCCTAATGAGCCCTAATAGTCCTGCACAGCCTCACCTGCAGCTTCCACCACACCCTTCCCATCTGCCCATGGGCACAGGAAGCCCTATTTAAGCTTTGCCCTAAGCCTGGGGTTTTTCTGGAGCTGCGTTGGAGGAGGGTGGATCTCTGTCTCAGCCATAGCCATGCCCATACCCTTCTGAAATGAGGCAACTTACATGCAGATTTCCTCATTTTTGTTATGACCTTGTGTTTTGATTTTTAAAAATGAATAGCCAATATTATGGAGAAGAATCCTTTACTGTGGTTGAAGTTTTATATAGAATAAGCAGTTGGTGTGGAGAGTGACTAGTGTCTTTATTTCTTTCATGATTGCATTTTTTGCATAGAACAGTATTACTGTGATGCTACAACCTTAGTCTTACCCCAAAAGTGCTCTTCACCTTTGTTCTTTTTGTTTACAGCTTGTTTTTTGGAAACCTCTATATATACTTTGCTTGGCAAGGAAAAACTTACATATCAGGTGGGTAACGCTTGTGTATATGGGAGGTCACCCTTTAAAGTATGGTAGTGTGAATAAGCGTGAATTAATGAACTGGAAAGTGGCAAGAAACTTATAAAACAGCAGACATTTTTTTTCCCAATTTGTTGTTAGACTGTTTTTGGAATATATTTTTGATTTGGTGTTTCATGGTACTCATGGCTCTGGTATTACATATTTTGTTTTCCTGTGTATAATGCACTTTGAGTGCCTTCTTTTAGGATGCTATCTATTAACTTATAGTTTAGAATAAGGTTTTCCATAATAGCTACTCTGGGATTTTTTCACCGTGCAGACACAGTTATGCCAAAATATGGATATTTGGGGAGAAGGGTATTCTGGAATGGTTGTATGTTTACTATATGCACTATTGAGTTCTAAAGTAAATTCCTGGTGTAGCCTGGCCTTCTAAATTGGATTAGAGACTGATTAACCTCTGAAATAAAGAAAGGAAAATCATCCCAGTTCGTTTCATGGCTGCTGTAATCCTTGTGCTGGCACAAAGTAGGGCAGCAAGGCAGAGATGGAGATGCGCAGCTGGACTGAGTGGGCTGCTGCTTAGGCTGGCAGCGTTGCTGGAAGAGTCTGTAAAGAGCTTAAGTCTTCCTTTTTTTGGCATACTTTATGAAGACGAACTTCCTGATGGGATTGTAATTAATGCCATAGTTTTTTTCATTTGATATTGTGCTGGGCTGATGAACGGCAGGAATTAGAGTGCAGTGGATTTATTAATGTTCTTAAGAAGCTGGATAGTGGTTGAGATTCAGTGGTTTGAAAGCAGAGGTTTCTGAGAGCTGTTTAAGTAAGGCAAGGTGGGTAGGGATATGAACTAAGAAAACTGCCATGGTGAAAACAGAGCCAAAACTAAGGTTTTTTTAAAATTAAAAAACACAAGCCTTACAGGAAAAACATCTTGTAAACAAATAAGAGTTGCTTGTCTGTCCTGTTCTATGATGACTATGAGAGTTTTCCTTATTGTAGTCTTGAGATATGGACAAGAATGGTCAATTCTTTTGTTGTTTAAAAGTTGAGGATGCTTCTACTGTAGTCAATTGTGAGTAGGATGGTGACTCTTAAAGGGTAATTAATCAGGCTACAGGAATAGTGCCCTGGTGAGATGAATGATCCATGCCTCTGTTAGATTCACCTTTCCAGCTTCTCCACAGACATGGGCTTGGTAGCACAGCACAGGTGAATTGTTAAAGGTCATATTCCACATTCCTTTACCTTCAATACAAAGGTTTAAATGTTGCTGAAGGTATTAGAGACACTTTGAGCCTCGTGGGCCTGAAATTTTGTGCATTCTAAATTTCATAGCTCTTGCTAACCACAGAATGGAGTAATTAACTATGAGGGATTTCTGCTGTTACATTCATCCCATCTTTAAGTGCCTTGAGACTGCTCTTTATTAAAAAATGTTGATACCAGAAGATTTAACAGCAGTTAAAAATAAATTTCTTCTTTCTTTTACTACCTGTATAAAACTATTACAGGCATCTCAAGATAAAGCACATGTTCTCTTTTTGATTTTTAATTATACACAGATTATTTTAATTGACATAGAATAATTTTATATTTCCCTTTAACCTAAAGGGGAAATAAATACAAGCACAGGCAATATCTTCAGCATCATACAGTAGTTCAGTCACAACTATTTGCTGTTTCTTGGCTTTTTTTTCCCCTTGCTTAATATTTGTAGATGGGAGTGACTTCTGTAGTACAGGCTTGCTTGTGCCAAACAGGTTGGTTAGTGCAGCAGAGCTAGTGCGCAGGGCAGCGCGTACCCTCCTCCAGCTGCACACTGCGCGCTGGGTCGGTTACTGAGGTTTCAGTGGTTTTAGGCCTCTGTAGTTTACAATCCTGCCAGTTTATGACATTGCAGTGCTAATATTTCTGGTGATGGTGAAGAGCTCTTTTAGAAACCTGAAGGGGTTTGGGGTAGTTTGCCCACTTGGAATTATAGAAGTCTTGAAAGATGTACTTTCTTCTGCTAGTAATTTGTGCACTTCCTCTGTTAATTGGCTCCTCCTTGGTCATAGCCTTTGCATGGCAGGAAATGCGAGTGAGACTCTTTAATATGCCAATATTTTATTGGCATCATAAAACTGAGACAGGAACTTGCCAGCAGCTGGGTACCTTTTGCACCACGTGGAAGGTAAGTTAGAAAATTAGTATGTGTTTTAAACACGGTTATGTAGTATGTCTGTCTTAGTTATCTGAAGGTAGTTGAATAGGTTTGAATTGCTTTTGCACATCTGGTTATGACTTGTTTGTTTTTTCCACAGAGAGTGATCGCAGAACTGTTTTCATTGCTCTGACTGTTATCAGTCTTGTGGGCACGGTTCTGTTCTTTCTGATTAGGAAACAAGAGGACACAAAAGCTCCAGGGGAGGAAGATTCTACTAATGAAATCCTGGGGGACAGCTCGTAAGTGCCTATGACAGTAATATGTTGTCACACGTACTTATTTGTGCTTCTGCTTCTCGATGGAACATCACTTCCCCTCTGAACTGGAAACATGAATGTTATAAACAACCTGTAGAATTTACACCTTTAATTAAAAAATATCTGTACCTTAACAAGTGAGAATTAATGTTCTTTATGTGACACATTCTCAAGGGTGGAGTGCAGTACTGCACGTTAAGTTCTTCCATTAATGAGTAAGTGCCTTTGGAAAGATATAATTTACCTCTTTCCTCCACTGATTATTATTAAACATGTGTCTGCCTTTCATAGTCTGTCCTGCCCTCATCAGCCTAGTTTGAAGGATGGAATAAGCAGAAATTACTCCCTTTTTATGTTTTACATACTGAAAAATGTTTTTTGTATCTTCTCTAAATATATATATATGCCGCCTAATGAATACATTAGAAGGGCATAGGTACATAGATTCAGTACAGTTTTGCCTGAGGCGTTAGTTTAAATATTTTTGCTTGATTTAAAGAACATTGAAAATGTTAGGAAAACATCAGTACGTATGCCAGTGAAAAAATGCTCAAAGCTAAAAAATGCTCAGAAGAAAAACTCTAAGCAGGTTAATTTTTGAAAGGCATTCACTAGAACAGAAAGCAAATAAATTTTGTAGTTAGTAGTTTGGATTCTCAAAACTTTTAATAATATTAAATTTTAATAATAAAATTAATAACAATAATAATTTTAATAATAAAGATAACCATATTCCAGTATATAATGCTGGGCTAGAAAATCTACAGATGATTTGAATACTTGAGCTGCCTTATAGCGATGCATTGGGGTTATTCTTTTTCCATCTTGACTAAGTAATTTCTTTGCCCAGGTCTGCCCAAAACAAAATGATGAGAGCAGTGACTGCCTTCAGTAAGTACTGTTTTGCATGAGAGTTGTTTCAAAAAATCCTGACGTATCCTTTCCAGCTCTCCGTGATTCTGCTGATAATGGTTTTAAGAATGCATTTCAGTTATTCCACTTCAAATACAGACCTTCAGGGGTGGCCTGCTTGAAGAAAAGACTGCCTGAGTATTTTAAGTTTGGTTCACATGCCAAATGTCACACAGGGACACAGGACCAATGAGTTTTGAGCCTGATAGGGTTCAGTTGTCTATGTGAGCATTTGTGATTTTGAGTCTAGACAAAATGGGGCTTGCAGCTGGAAAAACTTGGGAACCACTGCTCCAACATCTGGGCGAGTTGCTGTTGATGTGTGTTTGGTGTGAGCTGGCTGTCCACACATCAGAAGTGCTCCTTCCAGGTGACTGTGGCATACAAACAAAGCTTGACTGCAAGCAAAGGTAGTGAAGTGGATTTCACTTTAGTTATGTACTCGTATAGACTGGGAGAAATTCGGAGGGGTGCTTCCTTGATGTAGGTTGATCCAAGCTATTTTACAATAGCTTCCTTCTGTATATGAGCTCCAGAAAAACAGGTCACCGCTTGGGAAAGCTGCTGCATAGAAGTTTTTGTTTTGTGGAGTTTTTTTGTGTTTTGGATTTTTTTTAAATCACAAAAAACCATAACAAGATAAAGGAGAAGTTACATATTGTTATATTTTGTCACCAATTGATACCACTTAAACCCAACAATTTTGAACTGGAGCATCTGCAGTTTCCATTGAAGTTTGATGTGGTCTGCCTGTGACTGTTTTGGGAACATGGGGATCTTCACTGAGAATGTATTTATCCTTTCAGGAGACAATCACAATGTACTGAGATAGAGTCCAGAAAACACAGTGAGCAGAAAACTGCTAATTGAGAAATGAGTATCTTCCTCTTTAGTATTTCCCCCCCCCCTTGCATTTCTTACAAAAAAGGATTTCAGATCACAGCATTTCTTCTAAAAGGCAGGTCAGGGTGGGTTGGTTTGACACTGTTTACTGTAGTCAAGTCACAGTTTGCATCCTTTCAACCTATTTTTGCTTTAAGCAAAGAACTAGAGTCTCTTAACAGTGTTATCGGAAGTTATATTAATATCCATTATTATGTCTTTGCAGAGAAATCTATAAAGCTGAGCTTCACCAAAGAGATTCTGCTTCTCAGTGTTACAACAGCCTACACAGGTATGAAGCAAGCAGAGTGTATAATGGTGCAGCAGTGTCAGGGCATTGTTTGGCATTTTAACCCCAGAGCAGGATCACAATTCTATATCTCTGCAAACATTACCTGAATATTTTGATTATCTTTGAACAAGTCAGTCACTTCGGACATTTCTGTATTTTGGAAAGTGTTTCTGTGTGGGAGGAGAGGTGCACCTAAATCTGCAAGTACTGACAGATGTAGTAATGCTTGGCTCAGTCTGGTTTGGAGTCCCACATTGAGGGTTAGGCAAAATTTACATAACTGATTTTATCTGATTTGGCATTACACTGTCAACAGGTTGTAGATTATGTTTAATGTAGTTGCATCACATTTGAATTAAAGTAGTTTGTACATTACACTTTCAGTATCACAATTAAGGCAAGGGAGATTACTAACAGTTTTCATTTTAGTCTTGGTTCTATTGGGAGAAAATTTAGCCATTTTCAGCTGGTTTTGTCAGTATTTGCTGTGGCAGAAGCTGTCTTTGTTTTTAGCAACTTTAGTTAAACCTGGTCTGCCATTGTTAGACCAAGTTATGAGTTGTAGAATAAAAATAAATTTGTTTGCCGTATACTACAGTGATTGTTCTACAAAAAAGCTATAAAATGTTGAAAGCGTTACTGGAATCCTGTGGTGGATTTTTGAGGGGTTTCTTGCTCCTTAGGTGGTTTCAGATGTAGTTCTGTTCATGATCAAATAACTTTTTAAGAAGAATAGATTTTCAGAACCTCAGCTCAGAGTCACTGTTGTGAAAAATTGTTGTTAGCTCTTGTGGGTGAAAAGAAAAACTTGGGTCTGAACAACTGTAAACAGTGCTGTAACATCTGAGGGCTGCAATCAGTTGCTGGTAGAGAAATAGCAATAGTAGCTATGAAGTCAGCTTGTACCAGTCACTAATCCGAGTTACGGTTACTTCACAGCATCTCCAATGTTGTGTTAACCCAAATTAACGAACTTGAATTCCTCTTAGACTTTAGTGCAAGGGGAATGTGAAGCAAGATAACAAGGGAAGGGAGTCAGTCAGGTTTT
>VZTO01025292.1:40042-53960 GCA_013400615.1 Syrrhaptes paradoxus
GTAGAAATATAAGCTATATATAGAGATTGTGCCAGCAGAACCTAAGTGCATGTGACACTAATTAGTAACGCTCTTTGCTGGTACAGTTTTTATAAACTGGCATAGGAGAATATCGTAATTGCATAATTTGCTTCTATTATGCATACCTCATTTAAATGTATTTATGTGAAAGATCCTTTAGGGAATAACAGCCTTTAGACATAAAGAATTTTTTCATGACTTTCGTAGTAGTTCATCCATCAATTTTGTTTGGTTTCCCTCAAAGGTTTGGAATTAACATTCTTTTCTGGAGTATATGGAACATGTATTGGTGCTGTGAATAGGTTTGGCAGTGAAGAGAAAAGCCTTATTGGTCTCTCCGGTATTTTTATTGGTGTTGGAGAAATTTTAGGTGAGTTGAAATTTACTATGTTATAGACAAAACAGGATGTTGTTGGGGGATTTTCAGCATTTTGATATTGTTTATAATATTCTGTTTACATTTTTATTATTTCTGAAGGGATATTTTAACTATTATACATTTATTTTTAAATTATTACACTGAAGATTTCTTTCAAAAGTTAGCTTGTGTTAAGTGAGATCTGGTACTTGAATAAAATTGAATATGGATAATGTCCATTAAATTTTTTGCTTAAACTCAAATACTGCAGTGTTCAAAAAAAGCCCAAACCAAACTTTGATCTGTAGAGAGACGCATGTTTTTATAATTAAAAATGCTAAGCACAAGGCTGCCCATTTTCACTTAGTTCTGTTCCAATGCTGGAGGAAACAGTGGCTCCTGGCAAAATATTTGAAAAAAGGTTAAGTGTCTTCACTGGCAATCACCTGAGAAATCTCCTGCTCACATTTTCCAGATACTAAAGGTTATGTCATTTGGCAAATGGGGCTGGCAGATCTGGCAAGCTCCTTGCAACTGTTTTCATGTCTGTTCATCTTTTGGTTATCCAGTGTGGAGAAGTTTATTGTTTTCAGTTTATAGCTGAAAGTTTTCAGCTTTTTTTTTTCCCCCAGTATTTTAAGTTTGGTTCTGTTCTTTACACCTTCAGTTCTGATTTAATGATCCAGTCTTTTCCACTCGTGCAGGTGGAGGACTCTTCGGTTTACTGAGCAAGAATAATTGCTTTGGCAGGAACCCTGTTGTGATGCTGGGCATCATTGTCCATTTCGTAGCCTTTTATTTAATATTTTTCAACATGCCAAATGATGCCCCTATTGCTCCTATGGAAGGAACAGATCGTGTTGCTTATATGATTCCAAGGTATGTAAACTTGTTCCTTCAGCTGGTATAACTCAAGATGTATATTAACAGCTTGTTTCTCTAATAGAAAATTCCTTGAAGGTGCTTTTCTGTGTAGTGAATAATTCCATAGAAAAAGGTTTCAGGGATTCTGTGTTGATTTATTCTACCAGCGTGCACCCAATTTAGGAATTTAAATGGCATAAGAATAAAAAGCATGAGGACGTTTGATAGTAATTCTGTCATTTGAGAACTGTTGTTCCTCACATCTAGTACAACAATGAGACCAGCAGCTGTTGCACTAGGTGTCAGGAGTTGGGTTTATTTTAAAACAGCGTTCAGCTCAGTTTTACTACAGCCTGGAGCACCAGCCTTGCCCTGTTGCACTGGTTTCCAGAGTCTTTGAATGCTTGTTGTCAAAGTCCACTTGGTCTAACTGGAGCCGTGTCTCTTACACCGCTCAGTGTCAGGGGAAGAATTTAGGGAGCCTTTCTTATCTCATTGTTGAAGCTTTCTCTTGGGGTGTATTTTTGCCAATATGTGTGAAATACAGCGGTGTCTGTGCAGACACAGGTGCTAACTTGCAAATATAAGTATTTGTGCCTGTGCTGGTGGGTTTTCTTTATTTAACTGGAGCGTTTTTCTGCAAAATGAATTGGTATTTCTCTAATGTTCCTGCAGTATTTATGAACTCACCATGTGTGTCTCAGCTTTTAATCACTGCCTTGTGGCTGTTGTGGCTCCAAGCACCAAAATGAGTTCTAGCTGTTCTAATTCAGCACAGAATTGGCTGCAGGTAACAGTAATAGAAGTCTTAGCATTCAAGAAATTAAAATCTGATTAAATGATTCTTTTTGCCAAGCCAAGTGTTCCCAGTTCTTTTCTAGTGAAATTTAAAGGTTGGTAACTCTCTTCTATTCTCACTTTCCAAATCAGTCTGCCAAAAATAGTTTATAGATGTGTACGCTGTTTGAACAAATGACTTCTAAAGCTTGATTCACTTTTTCCTCCAGCAAAGAGGTGGCCGTATTCTGCAGCTTTCTGTTGGGCCTGGGAGACAGCTGCTTTAACACCCAGCTCCTCAGTATTTTAGGATTCCTGTATTCAGAAGACAGTGCTCCTGCATTTGCCATCTTTAAGTTTGTTCAGGTATTACATGACACAGCTTTCTGAAAGTATGACTGTTGGAATGTTATTGAAATACTGGGCTGAGTTTTTTAATGAGCTGAGAGAAAATATGTTGTTTCTGCAAAGGATTTCAGCCTGTTATTTTAGCTTTCCCAGGAGAAGAAAAAGGGATTTTAGGTAGGAGTAGCTTGATTGTATAGCTTGGTGTGATTATGTAATTGAACTGCTATTACTTACAAGTTTTGAGGGAAGTTGGAAGTGTTGGGAACTGTAGTTTAAAGTCAAAAGGCTAATATAGTTAGATTTTATTTAAATAATAATTTACTGAATTTATTTACTCAAGTCTTTGATAGAGGGGTGTGAGTTAAAAGGAAACAGGTTGTGTAAGTAGTAGTCAAAGAGTTTGTGGATGTTGTACCATGTGACTGGGAGTTATCAGGTGGGTATGTGGACAAAAGAAGAATTAAGTAACGTTTATCTGCCCTGAAGTTGTCAGAGTGCTGAGATAAATGCATCTATGCTAGCTGGAGACTCAAAGAAAAGTCTTTGTACAGTATGAATACGACTGCTGTATTCTGAATAGATAACTGCTCTCACGGGCATTAATCTTGGTTGGAACTGAACTTGACAGGTCAAGATCTGTGTTGATCAGAGGTATGGGTAGAAAAAAGGTGGTGCTCAGCATGGAGGCTGTTCACATGTGGTTGCACTGATAGCAAGCTAGTGCTGGGAGCACAGGTCAGGGTGTGTCTAGTTGAAAAGATTACAGCTGCTTGCTTTGAAAATATTTTTTTTCCTCGTGCATGGCTCTGTTTTTATATCATTCTCAGTGATATGCAAGAATTTGAATTAGACATAGCACATGTTAAGAATCTTTATATTCTCTGATGAAAATTTTACCTTTAAAAAAGAGATTGCAAGTAAGCAACACTGCTTGTCAAAGCCTCTAGCTATTTTGATACAGAATAGTTTGTGATGCTGTAAAAATTGAAATATTTTTCTGGATTTTTGTCTTAAAGCCTCAGCAGTGTCATTTCTAGACAAACTGTTATCAAATACTAGGGAACAGCACTTGTGATGCTACGAATTTTGTGTTCACTTTCTGCAGTGAACACTAAACAAGTAAAAACTACATCTGTTGTATATGGTGCTAAGACATATGTTGAGGTATAACGAATTTTGAGATTATATATCTTCTACAGAAGCATACTACTGAGAGTTGCGTATTAAACTGTGTGTATGTCAACTTGATAATCCTTGTATGGAAATACTAGCCTGGATATCTACACTGATTATCTTCTTATATTGTGGTGTGGTTTTTTTTTTTCCCCCCTCAGTCCATCTGTGCTGCGGTTGCATTTTTCTACAGCAACTACTTCCTTCTGCAGTGGCAACTCCTCATCATGGTGGTTGTGGGCTTCTTTGGAACAATTACCTTCTTTACAGTGGAGTGGGAAGCTGCAGCAGCCCTTGCTGCCCGGGGCTCGGACTACAGCAGCATCTGATCTCGATACCACGCCTGGTCCATCATAAGGAAAAACAGAGGGACATTGATTGTGAAGAGGTGTGAGAGGGTGAAAAAGATCAAGTTGCTGCAGTGGTTAAGATGGAGGAAGCTACTACTCAATTGCCATCAGTCTAACTGAATGTGAAACACCGGAGGAAAAAAAAATGCCAGATTTGAAAGGCTTTTTTTCTTTCTTTAATCAACTGAGTGTGGCATGCATGTTCTTAAAAATCCAGTACAAGAAATGGAGGAAAGTGTAGAGATCTATGTATTGAACGAACCTGCTCTGAGATGTTCCTTTCAGAATATAATTGTCTAATTTCACTCTGCCATGCACTGGCAGAATTACAGTTTTGTTTTTCCCCCTAAATTATTTTTCCTATATTTGAGTTCTGCAGACACTTGAATTCTTGTATTGAATGAGTGATGTTTTTATAAGGTACATTATATCACAGAATGTGTCTGCACAACTGAGAAATCAATTCATGTCACTGACTTTTTCAACAATCAAATATGCAGAAGTACTTCTGTGGCAAATGTTGATTCTTAATCTCTATTGTGCAGTTCCTTGTTTCCAAGCCATTTGTTTATTAATTTCTTTCATGTGCGTAAATTTTATGTGACACAGGTTGGGGTTTTTTTTAAGAAGGTGGATCAGGTTGTAGTGTGACACAGAGAAGATTTTAAAAGAATTTGAAGAAGTTACCCTTAACAATCCCAAGGATGTGATCCTGAAATCTGTGAAGTATTGATAGCTGAAAACAGTCTCTCGGTTCAGCGTCTCAGAATTGAACTGTGATGGGATAGCTGCTGAAACTTTCTCAGGGTAGTGCTACATGAAGGACTATAAGACATGGCTTCCCTCCCAGACTCCCAAATAGTTCTTTTGAGTTAAATGAAGTTTTCATCATAATCTGTGATGGGAGCATTGCCTAAGATAACTTTCTAATGTACAAATAGACTCAGAATGTGAACTGTAAAGACTAATGTTGCAGTGTTTATTCCACTGCATGGTCTAAAAATATCTGAAACGCTTGACATAAGTTGTTTCATTCAGTCTATTTGGGGAAGGACTGTACTGTAATTTTATCCTGCCAAATGCAAAAACAATGATGCTAGCATAGTAACTCAGTTTTAATCCAAAACTGTTATCGATGGTATAAGACAGGCAGTGAATGCAACTCACCTTGATTTTGTCTGACTCTATAGTACTTGCAGGTAGGTTTCTGTCTAGTGGGCAAATGATGCAACCCAGAGCAAGTATGGAACACTGAGAAGGTGTTTTTAGACACTCCATGTAGCTATTTTTAGAGAAGTACCGTTCACCAACCTTTTTTTATACGCTGTCAGAATGTTAATGTCTTTAAAGACAAGTTAAAAAAAAAAAGTTGACTCAGTATGTGTCAGTAGCTCCTGCACGTCATAACTGGGTAGGTGTACCCGAGGGTAACCTTGGTGAGGGAGTATGGTGTCTCCTGTGACACTTGCTGTCACTTTTGCTCTCGTGGGGCATGTAACACCCAGCTCCTGTGAAGCACAGCCCTCTTCATGCATGGTAAAACAGCAGAGATTATTTTACATGCATACAAAAGGGATTTTTCAATTCACTGCAGGTTTTTGCTGTGAGATCAGTAAGGTGTTAATGAGAGGATGGGAGGTCACCTGAACATTTGGCAAGCAAAGAACTCTGTGAGGACAGCCGGAGAGAGAAAGCCTTGTGTATTCCCGGGAGATTTAATGAATGATGTAAAAGAGAATGAGGCAGAACACACGTTTGAGCGAGGGGTTACCGAAGCCATTCCCATTTGTCAGACAAACTGGAAAAGCATTCAGTATTCAATCAATACTGTGATTAGTGTGACTAGCAGCACTCTAATGCCTCTCTCATCCACTCCTGTTATCCTGTAATTTGAAGCGTGCTATTTTTATATACTGAGCACCATAAAAGGTATAGATGATAGGATGCTGCCAGTGATGAGAATTCTTTTGTTGCTCCACGTTTGTATTTTCTCCCAAGTACCAAAAGGGATAAGGAGCTGTTCTAAGATAGGGAATTACTGACTCTTGTCTCTGAGTTCTTCCCGGGACCTGTTTTTCCCCTACATATCAGTGAGAGAAGAAAGACTTGAAAGCTCACAAGGAATAATTTTGTCTTAACAGTACATAGGAGGAAAAAATGATTCTTGGGTCTTGTGGGGATGAGTAACTTAAATGCTTTTGAAACAGTGCCATTCAGTTGTAGCAAGGTCACAGCTCTTGTGAGGTTGCTTTTTAAAGTGATCCCTTTTAATCATGAATTTCTGTGGTGTTTGTCTGCTGTATAAGAACTGTATCAACTATTTTATTAAAAATTAGTGAAAATTGCTGAGTTTGTGTAAAAAGCATTTTGAGACTCACTTTCAGGGATACTAATGAACTAGGACTTGTGGATTTTCAGCACCTCGTGTGAACCTGACGCGTTGCTTTTTCTCCTCTGTTCTTCTTGGTCTGACTCAATATCAGATAATGTTAGAAGGCTGTTCAGAATTATTTATGGGGTCCTTAAGATGAAGTATTATTGCTCTGTGACAAGTTTTACAAGAAATCATGATATTCTCAAAACTGCACCATGAATAGCCAATTTCCTTTTTTTACTATTAACTATAGAAGTATTGCTTTTGGGATTTGATCTGAAGAGACAGTTCTCAGTTATTCAAGCTGATGATGACACATGATTGCTTTTAACTTCTTTTTTGTCAGGAGGTGAAAAGTCTGCCCACCTATACACAATTGTCAGTTTGGTCAAAATTTGTGGTAGAGCAATATAAAGAACTGTAATGCTGGTATCTATTTATGACTCCATCCTTAATCTTTCTGTTGGCATTTACCAGCCCTGAGACTGCACCCCATTCATTTCACCTCCTTGGCCTTTGAACAGTTTCATATTGATCTGAATTGGGAGCTTACTGTTAAATTCAGGGAGATTTGAAAAAAAGGCTTTTGCTGTATTTGTGGTATTGTGGGTTTCTTTTATATTAGGGATTTTATGTTTATAATTTAAATTACCCATTAAGTTGCTTGTGTTTATTGAAAAGAGGTCTTCCTTTCATTTCTTTTTCTCTTATCCTTTTAGGTTTTTACTAAGGTTTAATATCTTGACATGTCACATCCCCAGGTTCTTCAAACAAATGCTTAAGAGGGAATGAAAACTGATACTCTTGACATTTGAATGCCAAAGGAGCTGTTACAAATTAACACATCATATAAGTAAACCTATATTTTTGTCTTGACAGTTGGTTTTAATTTTGATATGCAAATGTATGGAAAGAGAAAATTTCTACAGCTGTGGACCTTGTTCATAAATAAGTGATGTGCTTTTACTTCAGTTGTGTTCATTTCATTGTGTACAATGTGTGATAGCGAGTTGAGATATGGAAAAGAACCATTTAAAAATGGTCTTTGGGTCTGTGTGTCAGTTAACCAGACTTTATTTGAACTCCACAAGTTTGCTTCAGCTGGGGAATGTTTCCCTGGGCACAGCCTGACTAAGTGCCAGTAATTAACACAACAGAGGTTGCCTAGCAGCTTGTCTCTGTGTGAAGAGTAGGTGTGTATGAAGAGAACCTCAGAGATTGTTTCCTAGGGCAATGATTGTTTGCTGTCCGTGTAAGTAGGAACATCATGCCAGTAGACACGCTACTCAACTTTAATTGTGTGTGTACATAAGTTAAGACAGGACCTCACAATCATCACCGTTAATTTTTTTTTAGTGAAAGGTGTTTTCAAAGACTTCACCCACACCACTGTTTTCCTTGGAAGTCTTGTAGCCTCACTTGCACTAATTGAATGGCAGCAGTGCTTAATACTGTGTTTTCCTTGCTGCCTGGTAGGTCTTCTAATGTGCTGGCAGAAATATTAAAAAATGGGAGAATTTAAAGATGGAGATGAAAGTTAGGTACTTGACAAGATACCTGCTGTTCTGGTATGACCACACGGGTTCAGAAGCAAGGTTGAGATTGATTGTTGTAGTTTTCATGGATAAATCTAGAATGATGCTTTGATAAGTTTTAACTTCAGAGACTGTTAGTACCACAGAAAGGCACTGATGAGAGAGTGGAAGAAACATCCTTAAAGTGCAATAGAGAGCACATCTGGAACTGAGGATAATTCTCCGCGGGCACGTGAAGGGGGTGCTTTGTTCAGCTGAGTTTGGCATTTAGCTGCTGCTGGCATTGCCTCCATTTCTATTTGTTTCATACTTCCTCTGCTATCTTAGTTATTTCAGCTGTTGATGTGTCTTCCTCCAAGCTGTCCTTTCTCTTCTGTTTACATTTTGGCACTGCAGAAGTCTAATTCAAATGATTGAAACTTTTTTACTTTAATAAAAAGTGACTTTGGCTTGGATTTGGTGATAACCGAGGAGGGACACACACAATGACAACCCTAACGAGAATGCGGATTTCGAGTGAGTGTAGCTGACTCTTTACTACGTTTCTTTTCATGGTCACTGCCATGCAAATAAAAGTGAATCACAGACAGTGTTTTTGTTAACATGCTTGTTAAGTGTCAGAATGACTCTTGTCATGCTGGGGCTGTGCAAAAGGCAGAAACAGTCTTAACTGATGGATCTCGGAAGTGCTCTGCTTAGGAAAATGAAAATGTTTGGCTTAGTGCTAAACAGCCCTTTTGAACCATTTAAATGTAGTTGTGGCATAGGCCAGTGGAATGTGTTGGGGAAATTTGGGTGACTTCTTCCATCCTGGCCTGTTTGACAGCCCATCTTCTGAAAACTGAGCCCCTTGTCAAGAGAAGGATGTCTAAGGGGGTTTTTTGTGGGTTCCTCTTTCAGTATCCTTTCACATAATTTTGGATGTTTTTCTCCTAGCTTAAGTGGTATATGTCTGATGGACTCTCTAAAATTCATCAGAATCGTGGATNTTTCCCTCGAGGTTCAGAGATTTGCAGATTTGTCAAATTCCACTGTGGTTTTACTAGTGTGCTCTTTGGATGGCTTTGGTATTCTGATTTCTGAGATAATCTTTATTCAATAGCCCACTGCAAAATCTTTACGTGAATAAATAGAAAAGAACCTCATAGGTTAGCCTCTGCTGTGCACAGCCCCTTGAATCGTTAGGTAAAAGGACATTTAGGAATTTGCACTTCAAGGTTAGATGGTGAAGGGGGAAAAAAAATAGAAGGTTTGTGCCTTAAATGAGAGAAGAACATCATTCTGTCAAAGGGAGATCACTGTTTGTTAAGGTCACTTAGTGAAATTAGCTTCAATTAAGCATCCTTACTAAACGTGGTGGTGGCTGGTTATTGTCAGAGCCACTTGTCTTGTGGTAATGCCTGACCTGGGGAGTTTGGAGTGAGTATTAATCCTTGTAAAAAACCAATTACACAGATAATGACCTGTTCAAAAGAGCCTCACCGCCATACATCATTATTTGTTCTGTGCTCGCAGAAGTGTAGCAGTGGTACAGAGCGTTTGTTTAACAGCTCCGGTGCTGAGTGGCCGTGCTGAGGAGGTGAGGGATTTCCTCTGCAGCAGTAACAGCGGCGGATGCCCGGGGCTGCGTGCCGTGCTCCTTGGCCATGGGACTGAGCGTGCCGCTAAAAACGGGGTGCAGTGGGAAAAATCACAGGCTGCCAGAGCACATCTGTCCTGTTCCAGCAGCATGACTGAGGAAGAAAATGCAGGTGGAGGATAGTGGTGAGTGCTCAGCATTTTCCCTTGCTGAAATTTCTCCATAATGCTCAACTGACATTTGCAGACTAAATTTCTAAGCTACTTTTCTTCCCATTATACATGTTCCTATAAAATACCTGTATAGGATATAAATGACCACTGTCGTGTACTCCTATGCTCAGCTTGGCATAGGGTAAATCCCACGTATTCATCAGCTGGTGCTTCCATTTCGGTGTTTTCTGTGGGTGACCCAGCTTTGCAGCATGGTGAAAGCAGCTGCTCTTCCTCCCTGTGGGGCTGGGATTCCTCCTCTGCCCTCAGGCAGCAGGCTAGCGGCGTGGGGCTGATGCTCTCCACTGGCACGTCAGGGCACCCAGGGGGTAGACCCCAGGCAGTGCTGAACCCACCAGTACGATGGGCATTTGTGCTGAAACTGGAAGTTTTAGAGAAAATAAGGCATGAGTGAGTCTGAAAAATGTGTTCCAGCGTTCCCATTCGTATGCCATCCTTACCTCACTGCAGAGTGGAACAGAGCAGCAGACACAGGCAGATCTTGATGACATTTATGAATAATTATAATAATTATACTTCATAAGAGCTTAATTCTGCAAATTCTCAGACGTGTTGGTAAGACACGAAGTGCTGCCCTTGCGCAGTCGGTGGCAGAGGACGGTGCTCGGTGCCCCTGCGGGTGCTGGGCAGGATCAGCATGGAACAGCGCTTGCCTACGCTTCGTGCTTTCGTGCTAGCACTGCTGTGATTTGATATACACAGAAAAAAATGATGGCAGGGGAAGGAAAGGGCATTATACACACTGAGTTTCATTTCATGCAGAAAGCAATTGGATTTAAAAGTTTGCTAGCTGGTAGAAATATTTATGGTGTTCTGCAGCAAACAAATAAACCACCAGCCGCAGGGACTGGGAGAAGAGGATGGCTTGAAATGCTGCAATGCTGGAAGCTTCATGTGCAAGACATGCTTCCTGGGTAAGACCCCTTTGTACCGAGGGAGATGCAGGCCTGTGTAACGCTGTTAGTTCAGGAAAATGCCTGTCGGACTCGGTGGAGGAGGGCCGGTGACTCGATTGCCCGAGACACTCACAGGGACGTTTCCCCTGCGCTTGGGCTGTGAGCACATTTGCACGTGGCTGTTTCCCCAGCTCCAGAGCCTGCTCAGTTCCTTGCTGGTGCTCCCTGTTTGAGGACAAAGTCGGTGCACGTCTGCCTGGCCTCTTCCAGGACCGATCCTGCCCGGGTCCTGTGGATGTGACTCAGCCTCAGCCCTGCCTTGTCTCGCGGTCGCTGGCTGTGCCTGGCCCTGGCTGCCACCGCTGGCCCCAGTTTGGGTGCTGAGGGCTGTGTCCTTGCTGGGGATGTCACTCTCCTGGCTCACCTTGCCAAGCCGTCACTTCTGCTGCTCCCAGGGGCTGAGCAGCTCAGCCCACCTCTGTACCCACCTCTGTACCCACCTCTGTACCCACCTCTGTACCCACCTCTGTACCCACCTCTGTACCCACCTCTGCTTGGGGACCGGGTGGGTCTGCTGCCGGTGGAGCTCTGGGCTGGTGGATGCATTCCTGAGGCTGTCACAGGGTTATGGAGTACCAGACCTTGGTTTTTTACACACCATGAGGATTTTTTTTTTTTCCCCAGGTGAGTGAAGTATCCCTGGGCGTTCGTGACTGGGCTGCGGAAAGGGTTCCCAGGGCGTAAACTGGTTTTACTTAGGCAGTTTTATACACCCCAGTCCAACATCTGAGAAGAAAAAAATATGGGTCTCATTCTGCTTTCCAGCACCAGCTCAGCCCTGGCGTGGGTCTGGATTTGCTGTGTTTTAATGGGAAGCCCTATTTAGCAAGAGTGATAATGTTCCTGGGTCACTGGCTGAAACTCTGAAATGAACTTGTTTTGTCTCTGGTGGAATTAAAGGCTTAGGATATTGATAACGCTTGGATGCGGAGCCTGATCGATATTTTCTACTGCAGAGTCCTGCTGTGAAATACTCGTCGTTTTTCCTCTGCTGATAAATTCCACCACAAAAAGAAACTTCATGCAGGAGATAAATATTGCAGGACAGGAGAATTCTGAAATGGAAGGTGAAGCACTATGCCCACGGCGACAGGCATCCTCGGTGCTGGAGCTGGGATTAGCAGCTGGTTGCTCCCAGCTAACCCAGTGTGCAGACCTCCTGGAGCTGCCTGTACCTGGAAAAACAGCTCTCTGCCCTCTGGGATGTAAAATACTCTCCAAAAACTTCACCCAAGCCTTTGAGGGTGGGGAGGTGGGAAGAGTTACACCTTCCCAGGATGATAAACAGGCAGGTTGTGTGCGCTGGAGGGATGCACTGGTGTGCGAAGCTGCTGCAGAAGGCTCGGTGCGTGCCAAGTGCACAGTGGGCGGCTGGCTCTGAGTTACTGGGCAGGAGCTGAGGGCAGCAGCCCAGGGCTCTCCAGCCCAGCTGAGCCCAGCCTCTCCAAATCCCAGCTCTGGCTTTCCTTGGGGCTGCAGAGGCTGCTCACAGCTTGCCCGGCTCCTGCCCACGCCGGCTGCTCTGTGCGGAGCCTCCCCAAGGTGCCCTTTCCGACCTCGCTCCCCTTGCCAGCGACTGGCTTCCAATTAAATCCAGCTTAGGTCAGCTCTTGACAAGCAGCCTCCCTCGTAACTCGAGGAGGTTACCAGCCAGCAGGTTCTTGAAATGCATCTTAAAAAGAGAAAGGCTTGGGCTGGGAGCCAACTTTTTTTTTTTCTTTTTTTCTTTTCCCCCCTCCTTCTCTGTAGCAACGTTTCCTGCAGAGCTGTGGCTGGGGTGGGAGGCTGGGGGCACCGAGAGGTGACGGGGTGTGTGTAACGCTAATTAACTGCTGTACCTGCAGCACTACCAGCATGTAAAACCCTGACAGACCCGGCTGTCGTTATTAACGGCCACAGAAATAGCAGAAGGGCTCCTAGACCTTGTGCTGGGGGATTTAAGCCAATTTCTAAGTACTAGAAACTAGGAAGAGGCTTGAGGGAGGGCAGGTTGTCCCGTGCGTTTGCAAAGGGTTTATTTGCATCCTGAAGGAGCCAGAAGGTGATGCTCTGTGGGTCTGGGTGTGGGGTGCTCTCAGATAGGAGCTCTGCTGGCAGTGTTTCTGCATTCACCCCTGTGTCAGTAATTATAATTCTCCTCCATTAATAAGAAGGTGCTTGGTGCTGTATGGCACAGATGGAAGCCGGGTGTTTGTTTTCATGATTGAGACCTCTGCAGCGTAAGAGCCAAAGGAGAGGAATGAAGTGATGTTTGCTTTGAGGTGCTGAACGCGAGCAGCCCCAGTTGGCACAGGGCATGAACTGGGAATTGCTGATGGGATGGGATAAGAGCAGGGCCTCGTGATGAGCAAAATGTAATTTGAGTTGCGCCAACACCCAGGTATGAAGGTAACACCTCACTCCGGCTAAGAGTCAGCAGGAGCTGCTGTCCCTGCTGGAGTGGCTGCGGAGGCTGCAGGTCCTGGGTTCAGGGACAGCTTGGCTGAGAAACCAGTGACCCAGAGGAACTGGGAGAGGTGTGGGGCTGACCTCCTCTCCGCTGGGAAGGACTAGATTTTTGGAGCAAATCCTCCTAGCTGTGGAGGAGAGAGGTTTGAAGAGGTGGGAGGGCAAGAGGGACCTGGGAGCGGACGGGGACATGTTGCGGTGTCAGTGTGATGTTCACGGTCAGCTGGTGGGGACTGGTGGGCAGGACGCTGGTCGGGATGTGCATTGGAGGAGGAGGAGGCTGATCTGGAAACTTCCCCTGCTCTTTGTGCAGTGGCAGCTTCATCCTGTTGGTTCACAAAGGTGAGTAAGAGCCTCTGAGCATCACTCCCCAAAGATATTGTGTGGAATGGAGGCACTTTGTGATATTTTTGCACTTGATGTGATTCATCGGAAGCCTGGCTGAGGGGGGTTATGTGTGACCTCAGCGGTACCTTCACCCTCTCGGTGTGGCGGCACAGGCTGCCAGCCCCGGAGCAATGCACCTGCACGGTCCGTGCTGGCCCTCGGATGTGAGAGGCAAGCTCCCATCTCCCTGCCCCGCAGTGGGAATCAGTCCTGTCCCCATGGCTGCTGGCTGACCACGGGGCTCGGTGCCTCCACAGAGCTCCTGACCTCCTCTGCAAAGCACCTGCAGAGGTGTGGGTGGAAATACACAGGTGCTGGGGGCCCGAGGGGAGCAGAGGAAGCCTCTTCTAGCTGGCTGCAGCTGGTAATAATGGTCTGGATGTGGCAGCATCTCTCCTCCCCAAAGCATCGATATTCCACCCACCAAGCCGGACCTGCAGCCGGGGCAGCCCGTGGCCAGGGGAGCTGAGCACACCGCACTCGTGCCACCCCTGCCAGGGCTGGCGGGTAGCAGC